>LKNJ01003177.1:51329-100223 GCA_002120245.1 Maccullochella peelii | reverse complement strand
GGGGAGGGGGGGAGAGGGCGAGGGGGAAAGGATAAAGGAAGAGAAGGAAGACAGAGAATGGAGACACAATGAGAAAGAAGTGATAAATGAGTGTGAGTTCTGAAACTTTGATAACATGTATTTAGTTTAATAAAATGTTTCTAATAGAAGAGAACATGTCTTCAGACATGAAATTGCTAAAATGGTGGCTATTCGTGAAGCTGCATTTATTTTATTATATGCTTAAACTCAGCACAGGTGGAAGAAAATATAGCCGTAGTCATCTACTGGCTATATGGGGTGGTTGCTGACTTACTGATGTTCCCGGAGCCACTCGAGATACAATGATGGGCATCTTCTGGTCAGCTCCACCCTGGAGACACACAGGATCAGTTAACCGCACAAAGCCATGCCCAAATGTCCTTTATTTCTAGGAAAGTGCAAGGACTCTCTCCTTTGTCATGATGCATACAGACAATTTTGCCAATGCTGCTTTTGACTACTAAGAAAAGATAGATGAACCAAAAAACAAAAAAAATAGGACTATGAACAGACTTTTTGCTATTGAGTCCCAACTAGTATCAGCTCTCACCTTGACATTGAAGCCGAAACGTCCATGTTCGTCGGGTCTCATCTTGATCAGGACCAGATTATCATGAGGGACAACTCCATTTAGCTGCAAAGTTGGACAGAGATAAATCAAATTCAAATACGGCTTTCTTCCATACCATCCTTCTTCTCTAGGGCACAGGAATATTGGCTGTTGCTAAATACACTAGGCAATATTACGATTATTATGATAAAGTGGACCCCAGTCTACTGTTGCATTAAGTGTAAATTTGCACTTGATTGGAATGCCAAGTCAGCATCTTCAAAGTAAGATCAAGATTTAAAGGGTCAAATGTATTTCTGCCCACTAGGGGGCAGAAAAAAAAACATCAAAACAAGCTGACAAAAAGAAAACGCAGACAATAAAACAACTGCCTGCTTTAAATTCAGACATAAAGCAACACAAGCATACAGCAAATGTTTTGGCTTTAAAATCAAAACAATATGCTTAAAGAGGCCAAAACAGGAGTTCCTTAGAGGTGAATAAATGTGGTAATTCACTGTAATTTCAGCCCCACACACATCTATCATACAGATTGTAAAACTGTAATTTCTGACAGTCCAGCAGGAATACAGTATAGTTACCATGGTAACACTATTCAGGTTAAACAAATCTTTTATGCGTTGAGAGAGAGAGATAAAATAGTTTTTCAGAAAAAAATAATTCTTTCATTGTGAGAAGTAGTCACCTGAAGGCACCTTAGGTTTTCATTTATTTCCATAGCTAAGGATGTTTGTGAATGAAAAATAAACTTTGAGAAAATCCCCAGAACCTCAAAATGCACATAAGTATAAAACAATCTGGTTAAGGATATCTCCTGAGGACATGCATTTGCGACACATATTTTTTCAAAGATGTTGAAGAGGACTACTGACGTGAATATTTCATTAAAATGCTTTATGCAAATGGAAAGCATACAAAAAAATTTTTTATATGTAATGACTGTTAGTGTATTTTGTTGCCGTACTGACCGTGGTCTTATCAGCATTGACAGGAACATCGTACATCTCGTTGAGGTGGTTGTCCAGGAGGCTCTGCTGCGAGTGGGCCTGGATGATCTGGCTCAAGGTCTTCCTGCTCAGCTGCTTGGGGGGCAGAGCTGGAGGTTGGCCGTCTAGCCCCTCTGGAGACCTGAGGGAGGCAAAGAGAGAGAGAAACGGAGAGAGAGAATTAGAAATAAAGAAATAGGGAGGGAGAAAAGGGTTTAGTTCTGATGAATGTTGCGTTTTTTGATACACCAGTATTTTCCCCAAGCAAGCTGATTGGGCAAAGACATGCTCCAGCTGTGGTGATATTTCCCTTTTGCATCACTATTCTACATGATCTACATGGATTGTATCCTGTAGAGAACAAAACATTACTTAATTACAAATGTAAATAATTTCTCACAACTTGCTGTTTAGCAGCATAACTGCTGATGGAAACACGGGCAATAGCCTGGCCTTTTAAAGATGGCACAAACATACAGGTACAGCTAAAGATGCAAGTAATGGTCTAGCTGATGACTGGCCTGTTTGTTAAAGAGGTGGGCTCTGGCAGAAAATTAAAAAGAGACAAATGGAGACAAACAGATAAAAGAGAGTGAGAGAGATTGCAAGAGACAGAGAGGCTTAATAGCACTACGTTAGTCACAATGCATTAACCTCAATAAAAGGGCTGGAAGAGGAAGGAAAACACCCCCCCTCCTCCATCATCCAGACAATAAAAGGCCGTCAGCGTGCATGATGAAACAACACGGTCAGTCAGGTAAGACTTTCAGGAGCATCATGGCTCACTCTCTGGGGGGTGAAAGGGAGTCATTTCACTTTGTCTGTGTGTGTGTGTGTGTGTGTGTGTGTGTGTGTGTGTGTGTGTGTGTGTGTGTGTGTGTGTGTGTGTGTGTGTGGTTGTGTGTACAGGCACTCCTTAGGGGCGGGAGCACCAGTCAAAGAGCATTGCCTTTGTTTTGGCTGCAGCTACCGGTGCCACTTTGTGTCTTAAATACACACACAGAAACATTTATTATGGGTCAAAACCAGGTCAGGCTTTCAGTGTGCCTGAGCCAGGACTGCACATCCTCCTACATTACTGCGTTTCCTCAACACGACACAGACAAGTGAAATGGATATGCAACTATCTTCCTACCTTACCAGAACTTAGCCAAGGCCCTGGGATAAAGAGATTTAACGCTTGTCTACACTTGGTTTTTAGTTTCCCTTTTGTAAATCCCATATCCTAAATGTCTTCTTTTGAACATGTTGAAAGAGGACAGATCTAAATGAGTGTGCCCAGTGACAGAAGAATCGCATGTGGGTACATGAGAAGTCTAAAACAAGCTGCTAGAAAGCACCATGTTGCATTCAAAACCACCAAAAGAAACTTTCAGTGCACACCAAAGAGTTTTTTTTTAAGAAAATTATTTTCCGAAGCCAGCCTTTGCCTTGCATGAAGAAACAGGTCTGATTATAGCATACAAAGTAATTTATCACAACATACCATACAGATGCATGCAATGTTGTGTTACAGTATATTGTATAATTGCTCACTAACACTGTCAAGGAAATAAAGACATTTCAGCATTTTAAAAACCGTCACTGTAATGTACCGTGGTTAGCTAAACAGATAATTTTCACTCTACACAACTAAAAACAGAATATTATAGAGAGAGTGTCCAAGCCAGGGCTGTGGCTTTGTTGTACTGCATATGTGTGGAACTGACACAGCGTATAACTGTGGCCTGTGGGAGAGGAAGCAGATTCTAATTTAGTTTTTATTGGAAGAAAATCTTGGTGGAACATTGGGAAAATTTGGATTATGGGTCAGAGCAAAGTGATGGGCCGGAATATACTGAAAAAGGTTTTAGACATGTCAGTTAAGATTACAAATATACAGTCATTGTATATAAATCTGTAAGGTCAGGGATGCCTGATTCTCACCAAAGAAGTTGAGGCAGAATCTAACCTAAAAATTGTAACCAGTAAACTCTTTTCTGAATATTTGCAGCCAAATAGTAATATCTAATATTAGGATTAGGAATTACTATCAATAAAATTCAATGTTTTAAACTTTGAGGTGGGTAATGAAACAATAATGACTTCCATGATGGACAAACTAATGAAGCTAATAAAATAAAAGGCATGGATAAGGTGTGTGTTGTCTGAGGAAGAGGGAGCAGGTGATTATGTCATCTTTTGGCTCTGTAACCAAGTGATGAGCCAATAACTTGGCGTGTGTTTAGCTTTGTAGGCAGCGGAACTACCACTGTAATGTTACTTAACCACTCTGATTTCCAACTGAGAAATGTTCCATCCTTCCATCTCATCTATTCTCGCTCACTCACATACACACACACACACACACACACACACACACACACACACACACTCCTACTGTGTCAACAGAAAAAGCATGCCGTATCTACAATGGATCTTTTGCCTCATTCAAATCACCAACACTCAAGCTCAAACCGGTCCAGGCCAACAGTACATGAGTGCGTCTTACACTCGTGGCTTATTTCCAGCTCAATATAGCAAAATGGTCAAGCTGGTCAATCAAACATAATGACATGATGATATTTTAAGCATTCATTAAGTGCTTTTAAGGGGTTTCTTTCTATTCGGAACAACAGAACAATGCTGTAAACACATTGTGACTGAACAATATTAGATGCTTTAGCACCGTGCTAGCTCAGAGAGGCTCACACAGCGTCCACCAAGCGTTGAGCAGCTGAGCAAGAGAGCAAATGACTGGTTGGCAGTTCAAACAAGTCTTTTCTAACTATCTCCACCTTACATTCCACCAGGTTTGTGATCAATTAGCTAACTCCTGAAGGCCATGCTACAACATTTTGAGACAATATTAGTACCAAAGACGATTAGAAGGGGAGGTACAGTGGGGCAAAAAAGTATTTAGTCAGCCACCAATTGTGCAAGTTCTCCCACTTAAAAGATGAGAGAGGTCTCCAATTTTCATCATAGGTATACCTCAACTATGAGAGACAAAATGAGAAAAAAAAAAAATCCAGAAAATCACATTGTAGGATTTTTAAAGAATTTATTTGCAAATTATGGTGGAAAATAAGTATTTGGTCAATAACAAAAGTTCATCTCAGTACTTTGTTATATACCCTTTGTTGGCAATGACAGAGGTCAAACGTTTTCTGTAAGTCTTCACAAGGTTTTCACACACTGTTGCTGGTATTTTGGCCCATTCCTCCATGCAGATCTCCTCTAGAGCAGTGATGTTTTGGGGCTGTCGCTGGGCAACACGGACTTTCAACTCCCTCCAAAGATTTTCTATGGGGTTGAGATCTGGAGACTGGCTAGGCCACTCCAGGACCTTGAAATGCTTCTTACGAAGCCACTCCTTCGTTGCCCGGGCGGTGTGTTTGGGATCATTGTCATGCTGAAAGACCCAGCCACGTCTCATCTTCAATGCCCTTGCTGATGGAAGGAGGTTTTCACTCAAAATCTCACGATACATGGCCCCATTCATTCTTTCCTTTACACGGATCAGTCGTCCTGGTCCCTTTGCAGAAAAACAGCCCCAAAGCATGATGTTTCCACCCCCATGCTTCACAGTAGGTATGGTGTTCTTTGGATGCAACTCAGCATTCTTTCTCCTCCAAACACGACAAGTTGAGTTTTTACCAAAAAGTTCTATTTTGGTTTCATCTGACATTCTCCCAATCCTCTTCTGGATCATCCAATGCTCTCTAGCAAACTTCAGACGGGCTTGGACATGTACTGGCTTAAGCAGGGGGACACATCTGGCACTGCAGGATGTGAGTCCCTGGCGGCGTAGTGTGTTACTGATGGTAGCCTTTGTTACTTTGGTCCCAGCTCTCTGCAGGTCATTCACTAGGTCCCCCCGTGTGGTTCTGGGATTTTTGCTCACCGTTCTCGTGATCATTTTGACCCCACGGGGTGAGATCTTGCGTGGAGCCCCAGATCGAGGGAGATTATCAGTGGTCTTGTATGTCTTCCATTTTCTAATAATTGCTCCCACAGTTGATTTCTTCACACCAAGCTGCTTACCTATTGCAGATTCAGTCTTCCCAGCCTGGTGCAGGTCTACAATTTTGTTTCTGGTGTCCTTTGACAGCTCTTTGGTCTTGGCCATAGTGGAGTTTGGAGTCTGACTGTTTGAGGTTGTGGACAGGTGTCTTTTATACTAATAACGAGTTCAAACAGGTGCCATTAATACAGGTAACGAGTGGAGGACAGAGGAGCCTCTTAAAGAAGAAGTTACAGGTCTGTGAGAGCCAGAAATCTTGCTTGTTTGTAGGTGACCAAATACTTATTTTACCGAGGAATTTACCAATTAATTCATTAAAAATCCTACAATGTGATTTCCTGGATTCTTTCCCCCCATTCTGTCTCTCATAGTTGAAGTGTANGCATTACAGAGACTCTCGTATGAACCACAGAGTAAACGCTGCCTGTTGAGCGTACGGACCTGATGACAGGCAGCAGCGGACCGAAGGTTTCCTCCTGCGTGCAGAGCATCTCCGTGGTCTTCCATTTTCTAATAATTGCTCCCACAGTTGATTTCTTCACACCAAGCTGCTTACCTATTGCAGATTCAGTCTTCCCAGCCTGGTGCAGGTCTACAATTTTGTTTCTGGTGTCCTTTGACAGCTCTTTGGTCTTGGCCATAGTGGAGTTTGGAGTCTGACTGTTTGAGGTTGTGGACAGGTGTCTTTTATACTAATAACGAGTTCAAACAGGTGCCATTAACACAGGTAACGAGTGGAGGATAGAGGAGCCTCTTAAAGAAGAAGTTACAGGTCTGTGAGAACCAGAAATCTTGCTTGTTTGCAGGTGACCAAATACTTATTTTACCGAGGAATTTACCAATTAATTCATAAAAAATCCTACAATGTGATTTCCTGGATTCTTTCCCCCCATTCTGTCTCTCATAGTTGAAGTGTACCTATGATGAAAATTACAGGCCTCCCTCATCTTTTTAAGTGGGAGAACTTGCACAATTGGTGGCTGACTAAATACTTTTTTGCCCCACTGTATATGAGCACTGAAGTTTACTGAGAGACACTGTTTTCTGTTTTCAGAATCAATTATGAACAGCTGTACACGGTTTTAGGCTTTCAGGTCTTGAAACTTGGAACTTTATTACAGTAGTTAACGGAATCCACCAGATATTTTATAGTGTGTGAGCACAATAAGGACATGCAGAAAACACACACACACACACACACACACACACACACACACACTAATTCCTAGTTCAGCCAAGTACAACCTCTCTGCCCTGCTACCCGCTATAAACACATTTTACAGGCTGTTTTTCAAAGAGTTCATCTTTTCAATGGGGCCGGCTAAGTGACAGTGGGAGTGGGTGTGAACTGTCGGGAGAAGCCACAGACCCAGACAGACATTTAAAAACCAGTCAACTCAGCAGTACAGTCAGACAGAGTGGCACTAACACTGATGAGTAAAATGGGGGGTGGGGTGTGTGTGTGTGTGTGTGTGTGTGTGTGTGTGTGTGTGTGTGTGTGTGTGTGTGTGTGTGTGTGTGTGTGTGTTAATTTCATCAAGAACCAGCAGGGGTGAGACTTACGGTGTGGAGTCCAAGCTGATGCTGTTGGCCTGCGTGGACGACGCCGACTTGTGATTGGAGGAGAAGACAGGCAGGCTGGGTGAAGCATGGATCACATGATCGACCAGGTGGCCAACAGACGAAGGGCGTAGTCGTGTGCCCTCTTGTACAAACAGCGAGTTCCTGACGAACACACACACGCAAAGACACATAATGTTAAAGGGCTGGGATACTGATACTACCTCAACATTTATTTTGGTACTGACCGAAATGTCAAACACTGACATACCCGAAAGCTGTACTCTTATTTACGTATTCTTAAATCACAGTTTTTGATTTAAATCACAATGTTGCCAATTTTAGATTGTATTTAATTTAGGCAAAGTTCTTGTAAGGCCAAGTATTGAATTGATATTGATACTTGATATCATATTGATGCTAGTAACGAAAAATATGTAACGATACCTGATTAATGCAAACTGCAGGAATAGAAATTAAATTATGTAATGTTTTTTTGATTTTTTGGGGGGGGGTATAATCAAGTCAAAGGTCAGAGGCCATGGCTGGGCTTCAGAGACTTGCTTAACAACCCTTCTGCAGCATAAATGTTGGCCAATACAGTCCTGAAATGACTCCCTAGACATGGCTGCTTTTAAAAACAGGTTTCCTAATAACAGAAAGCAGACTTTAGCGACTTGCCCTATTTTTTTTCTATCAACATAAATAAAGAAGTGGCTTTAAAACTATATTTGGCTTCCGCTTTAACTGAATTAATGAAACACTTAATAATGAATTAAATTAATTAACAATCATTTTAAATCTAATCATATTCAAACATGCTGAATATGATTACATTTAAATTTCCACTGCCATAATTGTCTAAAATGAAGCTGAAGTTAACCTTGACCTGCTATGAACCCTGAAACTTGGGACTCACTGATTGGGCGTCCCAGGCGGTGAGCGAGTGGGCAGGCTCTGGGTCTCCAGTCTCTCATCTGATAGGCTGTTCCTGCTGACCGACTCCCAGTCAGTTCCGCCCAGCAACTTCCTGGCCAGTGGCTTGCTGGGAGATCTGCTCAGACAAAGACATGAATTCAATTATAGGCCAGAATAAAAACGATGGAAATAATACACTTAAATTCCTGTAGTGTTTATGTTCTATCTATCTTATATCTAAGACATGTCGATTACCTGGCAAACACTCTGTCCTTGATGCCTTTCTCCTTTCCATACTGCACGGACTGCACCTCTGTCCGCCCGCTAGAGACAGAGACAACAAAAACAACAGTCAATGGACTAAAAATAAATAATAATAACACAACTTTTGTGAAACTGGCAGATAATCTTTAACTCTTGGGTTTAGCAAGGTTTCAAAAATGGATTTCTAAAGCTGAGTTTACTTTGACATGACCTATTTTATGTAGTGATATACTGTTTTCACCTGACAACAGAAATATACAGTTTGTTGTTCAATAATAAGAGCTACTTTGGCATCAGTCCCTCAAATCAAATTCTTCCTTAAAATGAACAAATCAGTCAAAATAACACCAGCATTACCAGTTGAGCGTAGTCTGACCGCCAGTAAGTGCAAAACAACATATTCAATATGGATATTTTTTTTTAAGTGATAAAATTTTGCAATTCAAAAGTATCCTTAGTGGAAAGCCAGTCAATATCTTCAGAGCAAAAACACACCCACACACACACACCATCAAACATCAGAGCAAGGCTCGCTCGCATTGCATCACTGCTGCTCAATAATGCATCACAAGACCTCCAACTCTCAGTTCACTCACATTTCATAGAATAAGGAAATACAAAAAGCTACCAATGAAGCGAAACTAAATTGTCACAGCGCAATGGTATAATACAGTACTGAGTCACATGTTTGAACAAGTGATATCATTTCAATTTCTTAGTCCCCTTTCCAACTTTAAAATACGAAAAATGTACAGTATATCACCAATGAAAAGAAGTGTTTTGCTTGTGGAGGGGGTGGCAGCAGCGGTGTGGGTCTGTGAACTTGCACAGGGTGCTTGCACATGGACACAAATGATTCTTGCACTGATTCCTGAACTTATGGTTGGCCAGACACAAACAAGTTACTTTTCCCTCTTTTTTTCAGGTAAACCCTGAATAATTAAGTTGTGCTTTTCTAGGGGAAGGTAGCATGAGAGGCACCCACTAGCCCTTCAAGTGTTTCAGCCTCTCACCTAAAGTGAAACAACCGCATCAACTTCCAAGCAAACATGTACTTCTGCTGATGTTTCCTTGTAGTGGGACTACTGCTGAGAGTCAGACAGGAGGAAATACAGACAAAGCATCCACAAGTCTGATCAATGTGTGTGTGTGTGTGTGTGTGTGTGTGTGTGTGTACAATCAATCAAAATGTCAAAGTCTGGCTGTCAAGGCAAGACTATTCAGAGATTCTCTGTGTGCTTTGCAGATTCCCTCCATGTTCCTCTGGGAGTGTACATATGTGTATCCTCTGGTTCTCACCAGTATCTGAACTTGGAGCCCAGGGTGAAGTAGTGAGCGAAGAAGTTCTTCTGTGGCGGGATGGGCCGCTCCAGTCTGAAGAAGGTGTGGTGCTCCACACAGGCCTTCCACAGGTTTTTACAGGCCCGATAGTTCACCATGTTGAAACCCAGCAGCGTCTCCCGGGTCTCAGTCTGTGTGCAGGGAGGAGGAGACGATAGTTAGTGGGCCGTCGAATTAAAAACACTTTGGCATTCAGCATGTGAGGTGACAGTGTGTGACCAGTATTGAGCCAATTTATCTAAATGCAAGCAAAGATACATACACACTGTAAAGATAGGCAGTGTGCAGCTTAGTCTAAATTAAAGAAAGATATAATAACCCAACCTTTGTTGTCAGACGTACCCCCACAGCTTTGACAAATCAACTGAAGTGCCCCTTCATCGTCACCAATCATCATGTTCTCATTTTAAAATGATTTAAATTGGATATCATTTGACCCTACTATCAATGTTTAAGTCAGTTTGGATTCCTACTACTACCACCACATGAGAGTGGCAGAAGCTGAATGTTTCAACAGTTTGTCCATTACTTTTAGCTATTTCAACTGTTTATTCTTACTTTTAGCTACCGACTTCAACCATTTATCCATTACATTTTAGCTAAGGGTTTAGACTTCTCTGCTTGCTTGTTAACTAGAGTCTCAATCGGACTGAACATGTGGGGATGATGTTTATGCCATTTATTTCCATAGGAAGTTAATGTAACAGGCAAAAGCAGGTTGGATACAGATACAAAGGTCACTGATGCAACAAAAAAACCTAGCACTATCAAATCTAACAATTTATTGAGTTTAATTTGTTTTTCATTTACAAAATGTTATTACTTGAAGTTCAGTGTATCAGTGTAAGATGACCCAGAGGGCAATTTTATGACAATTACCTACAAATTAGTTAGGCCTGAGTGTTTCAACAAGAATATTTATTTTAATTTAACTCAGAGAGACAAAGAAACAGAGGAAGGAAGACTGATGGAAGGACAGAACAAGAACATGACAGTAGCAGGTGGAGAAGAAGTGGACAAGGACGGGGGAGTAGAGGTAGAGAATGAAAATCCAAGCATTAAATTACTAACTGCAATCTATTTGTTATCAGTTAAATAAAATATTTGCCATGCTCAAGGCCAGTGCAGCTCTCCAGATGCATTCAAGGAGGATAGAAATGGAAGAGAAGAAAATGAAAATAAAATAACTATCATTTAAATCTTAGTAATAACTAATAGTTTTTATATAACAAAGGCTTCAAATTTACTGTAAGGGATGAGCGATGACTATGCAAATATATGTGGGGGAAATAAACAGCAAATTGACTGTGATAGTGACAAATCAGCTGTCTGTAGAATTGTCTGTTGCGTTGAAAATAGAGAGAGATCCACGTGTCGAATAAGGGATGCAAGACAGAGTGGGGGATTAAAGCAGAGTCAACTGGGACACCAACGGCAGGGGGTTAATCTGACACCGATTACACACACATATGCAGACACAGCTCCGATAACATCTACAGTATATACACACACACATTTATACAGTCAGTATGTACAGAAAAACACACACACACACACACACACACACACACACACACACACACACACACACACACACACACAGGGTAAACTCCTTCATCTCTTCACAAAATAGACACAATTGTGGGAGGCAGGTGGTGGTTAAGAAGTGCATGTACACCTACCACCTCTCTTCTTAGCTGGACGAAGAACTGTTTGCACTTGAAGGAGATTTTCACAATTTTCAACCTGGAAGCAGGAAAAGACAAAACAATTTAAATAAACTACTAAGTTAGTTTCGCCACACTTAATGAGCCTATCACCTGTATTGAGACACTGATGTTACATTTACACTTTTGTTAGTTAACGGTCAGTCATTGTACTTTGGTAAATATCAGTAGTCCCAATACAAAACAGTGAAACAATCTTGAATAAAATTACCAGAGTATAACATGTTATTTTGATGCTTTTATAATGATAAAAAAGGAATGCAATCACAGCAGCACTTTAATTATCTGAAAATCATTAAAAAAAACGTGTAATAACAATCTAAAAAAAATGAAGTAACTCAACAAAATCTACTGATAATTAGAGAGTTAGAGAATATGAAGAAAAAAAGGTGTCATGTGCTTGTGCGATGGAGTCGAGCGGTGTCATGCCCGATGTTTCACGTTATGATCACCGCTTTTTAATTTCATTGTGTTTGCTGGATGTTAACACTGGGTTAAAAATGTAATTATGTAGCAGTGAAGAAAGTAGCACTGGTTCCAATTATTTTGATATTACCCGAGTAAGAAAAGAAACCAAATACACTGAAAGCAAAAACAGCTTTATATTCAGCAGCTTTCAGGCTGATATAAACGGTCATGACATTGTGATTCTTCCTGAACATCTCGCTATCCCCCTTTTTGTTTACCTTGAAAGGTTGGGAAAATCCTTCCACACTGCCTGAATAATAAAATATATTCTGTATCAGCCTGCTCCAGTACATCATTGAAGCGATATGATGTTTACACTGATCTGCATCATTCTCAGCCACTCTTGTTGCTATTTTTGAGGATATTTTCTGGTCACTATTTTTTTTTATGGATGTAACTATGTAGCTAGCTAGTTATTCAGGAAGATGATGTTGACATTCCTTACCCTGCCTACACAGCTTGGGGCTATTTAGAGGTCTGGAACCACGCTAGGCATATTTGGTATCTTTCGGATAAAAAGTGGAATTTAAAGAGTTTGAACAATGTTTGGATGCACAGCATAACTTTGTAATGACTGACCCTTCTGCATATCAGTGGTATTTGAAAGGTTAAAATATATTTTAAAAAGTATAAATATTTGTTTTCCTTTTGCCTTGCACTAGTTGAGGCTCAGCCATACTCAGTCACACTTTGCTCCAGTCCACCATATTCTAAGCATTCATAACTGGCAATGCACATAGAAGCACGGCAGGTCCAAACTTCTCTTTCAATAATCAATAAGTAGAAAGCACAGAAAAGCACACTTCTCAATGAATCGCCTGTTCTTCAAGTAAGCTGACCCATGAAGTGTCATCCCAAATGTTCATTTAACCTCCGACCCGTTCCTCCTTCCATAGCTGGAGGGTGTGGGTCATAAGAGTAAGAACACGCTCGATTCTCCCAGTGGTTCAGCGATGCCCATCTTTTCTCATGAATCTGTTCTCATCTATCTAGTGACGCGTCTAAAGAGGTAGAAGCGGTCTAAAGTAATGTTTGAATCCGAAGACCACATCAGAAGACCACACACGCGCGGTCTTCTGATGAGCAGCAGAGTAACATAATCCCTTCCGAGAGCTCTGTTGCTGCTGTGACTCATTGCTCCCTGCTAAATATATTTTACATACTTACTCACACACACTTGCATGGACAAACACACACACGCTTAGGCAGTGTGAGTCATACCCCATCTAAGTGTGTCTCATTTGTCAGGCTGCTGTGAACAGAAATAGGAAAGAGGGAAAAGTCTCTCCCTCTCCCTCTCCCTCCCTCCCTCCCTCCCTCCCTCCCTCCTTCAATTTATAACAAGACAGAGGACAAATGATGACTAGAGAGGAGAGACACCATGAGAAGTGACAGGACTAAAGCAGATGTAGAAACAGTGGGCCTTTGTTAAAGCGAGGATGAAGAAAGAAAAAAATGAAGAGAGAAAAGAAAACGACTGAGCATAGGGTGTCTCTCTCTCTCTTTCTCACACATGGTAGTGGACAGCTGTTGGGGACACCACTGTTGGTCTCTAAATTTAGCTCAACTGACTGGATATGCACACGCACATACAATTAGCTATTTTTCTCCACTTAGGAGGACTTTGCATTGATTTATGTTCATTCATTACATTACATTTATTTAGCTCCATTCCATGGAGATTTATCCTAACCCTAACCAAAAACCAAGTCTTTACCCTAAAAATGGCATGCTTTTTGTCCTCAAATGGTAGGCGAGTCCCCAGATTTATGATTTTGGTCCCCACAATGTCAGTAACACAAAATCCTACATTCTACAAACCCCTACATCTGCACACACTCAAACTCATCTTACCACAAACGTCTTACTGTTGTTAGACATTCACTGATGTTCACACACAAACACACACCAGCTGTTATGTGCATTTAGTCAGGGTGTGTAAGTGTGTGTGTTAAGCCTACACACGAGTGAATTATCTTCCGCAGTTACAGGGATTTGAGTAGTTACTATCCCACCCCCAGCACCCATTAACATTTAGCCTCCTACTGTGCAGCAACAGAGTACGGGAGATTTCCAAGAATCGATGCTTTGGAGAGAGAATGTGAGCAAGAGATATAAAGAGTGATGGGGAATAAGTGAATTAGACAGAGAGGAATGAATAAAGGACACAAAGAGAAGGAGAGCAAGCAGATTTGATGGCTATAATATTTCCAGGAAACCTAATTGAACACAAAGCCCCCTCCTTAGCAAAAGCTGGTGGAATCATCTGCATAATTCTAGAAAAGATCAACTAAGGCTTAAACATTAATACGCCATGTCAATAATCACTATGTGATAAGTTTCCAAAATATTACGCAGCCCATTTCTCAGCAAAAAGGGTCCCTGGAGGCGGTTCAAGTGGAGCTGGCAGCAGATTGATGGACAGAGAGGTTGGTGTGTGACAAGAACATCCACAGTTTGATTCCCCAGATCACAAGAAATCTGGCTGGGGGGAATGACAGAGAAGCGCTTTCTAGTCTTGTCAACAATTAACGCTCAAACCACAGAAAGCGAGGCAACAAAGATTCAACTGTTCCAGTGAGGCTGCTAATGGTGACTGTGTTTTTAGTATGAAAATATCAATGGAGGAAGCTTGTTTTTCTTTTTCTAGCAGTGCTCTGTTTTCCATCCACCGTTCCGCTCATTAACACCTGAGAGCTGCCAGGTTTTCACTGGTGGATTCACTGAAACAGTTGGTTTTCAGCAGCCTTGCTTGTGGTCGAAGCAAGTGTAACCGAAACTGCTGAACTTCTGATCACAAGCTAATTTTATGTCTCGCACTGAGTTTCTGAAACAGAAGTTTGTTCGGAGGTACACAGGCTTGTTCAAAAAGCATGTATGTTTTATTTCTTTCTGTCTATATTTTGCCTTCCAACCAACACACAGGAATTTGCACACTTGCTACCTAACTAAACTACAGATGGAAAGTTTGTGTTAAAAATCTTGTTAAGCATCAACAACACCTCTCCCACTGCCCCTCACTTCCAAGGCGTCCCACAGGGTTCGGTACTTGGCCCTCTTTTGTTCATTCTCTACCTGCTGTTTTCATGGTCTCCACTCCCACTGCTGCGCTGATGATTACATATCCACTAAATCCATCACCACTGCAACTCACTCCACCCTGACCAACCTGCCTCACTGAAATTAAATCATGGATGCAAGCCAACTTTCTAAAAACTGAGCTGTGACAAAAGATAAGATCATCATTGGTCCCAAAGCTCTCACCAAAACCACCCACAACTTCTGCCTCACTATCAACAACCTCTCTCTGTCTCCCTCCCCACACATTTGCAACCTTGGAGTAATCTTATAAAGTAACCTCTGATTGGGGCCCCACAGGCCACAGTTCTTTCACTTTTTGGTTCTTAAGTTATCATGGTTACTTGCTAGATTAAAAATTGCAGCAGATACACCTCACAGAAACACTCAGGTAGTGGACCTGCACACTTAATAACAAATGTAATTTTAGGTTTTGTGTGTGTGTGTGTTTGTGTGTCACTCACCATGGGAAATAGTTGATCCGTACCCTGTTCTTGTAAATCACAATGCCGGCAGACATCACCCCAATAAGAATCTCTGTGTTGCTCTGGTCCTGAAGAGAGGTGAACAGAGTGTGTGAAGGTGTGTGTGTGTGTGTGAAGTGAAGATGGAGGCAGGGGAGCAGAGCCGGACAGAGATACTGAGAGTACAACAGGAAAAAAAACGAGAGCAACACATTTTTTGGTAGACTTCCTCGCTGCTACAAAAGAAGTTAACGTTGAAAACAGACCTGCCTCTGGGTCCACCTGCCTCAAACTAAGCGTCAAGGTTAATGAGACACTGAAAGAAACTCACACAGAGTACATGAGGACAGGTTCAGGCCAGAGTCCAATAAACATCTACAGTAAATTAGAGAAGACCTTTCAATATGTTTAGACTTTTGTCCTAATTGATTATCTAATTTAGAAATGTCATTTTAAACAGTACAGAGTGCTGAAACATGTTTGTCTTTTTGAGGCTTTATGATGACACCAAAATTGATGTCCGCCAATCAATAACCATGAAGAGTCTAAACTGGGAAAACCAGCCTGGAGACTGTTAACCACCTCAGATTGACATATTTTGTTCATAATGCTGGTTTCTAGCTGGTCACCCCATTTAAGGAATGGCTTTCATGTTTCTTTCTTGCTTACTCCATGGCTGCATACTTTGAAACTTTGATTTAATATTAAGGTTTCTAGCATATATTGCATAGACATATTTAACCGTTTAATCCTACAGAAAAAATTATTACATTACTCCCCAACCAAATGATGCACGCAATGCTTATGTAATTGTCTTCAACTGCCAGTCCACCACGACATCATTGTTGATGTGACATAGTTCTCATCCCTTCAGCATTTGAGGTGAGCGTTCAGCTGTTACTGTAGCACAGTAGCCAGTAGTAGATTAGACAGGTAATACTTGAGGTTCGTGTCTATCCAATAGAAATATATGAAACAAATCAATCTAAATGATGACTTGGCTACTCTGCTACTATCTGTTGCCATTTCAGTGAGAGCTGAACGCCAGTGTGTGGGCATCAACATCAACTGTACACACACTGAAGCCCGTCCAACCTGTTCTCATTCCTCCTCAGCTGCTGAGGGAATGAAAACAGCGTCCAATCAAGCAGGTTGTGACAGTGGGGTGCAGGTTGGGACTTTATTATATAAATTCTGATACCACTGGTTGAAGGCAGGCAAGGGAGACAGAGGGGAGAGCAGGCTAGAGTGAGATCACAGATACACTGACATGTCTAACAGTCCACATGGCTTTTGCTGGGAAAAAGCTCTGAGGCACTAGACAAACAACAACACAGAAACAAACAAACACATACATACACCAAAACAGACAAGTGTCAACAGTCACAGAATAAAATCTTACTTACCCTTGCATAGTGCAGCTCTACCCCGTAGAGCTCCAGCGTGCGTGCTGTGTTCAGATAATTAAACTCTGACTGGGCAGGAGATAGACCACTGAGAGGGAAGGAGGGAAGGAGGGAGGGAGGGAAGGAGGGAGGTTGTGTGTGGGAGCAAAGGGAGTGACGATGATAGGGAAGGTGGAGAAGAAGAGAGAGGGGGAAGGGCACAAAAAGAAACAAAAGAAATGGGCGATCAGAGGTATGAATAAAGTAACGGCAGGGAAAAGGTCAGCCAAACTGTGGCATAGAAGTCATCTGCCACACACACGGTTGTACAGTATGTGTGAATCCCCTTGTGTTTGTACGTGCATGTGTGCGGGATCTTGTGCTTGTTTGTGTATCACAGCGTACCTGTGCTGCTGGTGATGCTTGGCGACCTCTTTGTGGAAGTCTTGTGGAGGGTTGGAGGTGAAGCAGTATTCCGACAGATAGCCGGATGTATGCTCTGTTTCACTGTAGTCCCCCAACTCAGCTACACACACACACAGAGAGAGAGAGAGAGAGAGAGAGAGAGAGAGAGAGAGAGAGAGAGAGAGAGAGAGAGAGAGAGAGAATGTCAATGCAACAACAATCTTTCAATTTAACAGGCAAAGAGGAGGAAAGACAGACAATGAGGATGTCAGAGAGGTCTATACTCATTGTGTACAAGTACGCTTCATAATTATCCCTTTAGAAAAATTATAGTGACACAGGATTGTAATGAACTGAATTTCTGTGTGATAACGTATGTTATCCGATAGTGTTTTCATTACCAATACGGCCTATTGCCAATGAAAACCATGTATCCAATGAAGGCCATAACTATCTGCATTGACAAACATCTTCAGGATATATAAGTTTATATGCTTTGGCTCATTATTAACCAAAATAGCACCAAACCACTGTCATACAGGAACTTTTCTGTCATCACCTTTGGTTCAATTTGCACTTGTTAAATGATCCTTCTTTCACTACATTTTGCCAGTCAGCCATCATCTCACGCTTTTTAAACTTTCTGCCATCTTATTGTGTATTTGTTTACACAGGAAGGCAATGGAACAATCACAGTGGTGAAAAAAAACAAATGAATCTTCACACCTTAGCTGCCTCTGAAAATCCTGTTCTAGTAAAAAGCATTCACTATCACTACAAGCACATAATGGATAGACACTGAACTTGTACACTTAGTGTTAAAGCATGCTGACAGCACCTGGAGATTAAAATAATTTAGTTCAATAGCCCCAGACTACTTGATGGAGTGTGTTTATTTGTGTTACTATGTCCTTGCAGATTTTCAACAGAGCTAAAAGGCGTCGAACCCTGTTATAATCACATTATCAGACCAGCTAAGATCCCTCAAGGTGTGAACATATACAGTGCCAAGCAGGTCCAATCCATGTTATCCTCTCCACAGGCCAAAGAGATGGTGAGACTGTCTGTGAATACAACAAATATCTTAAAGAACATCCCTTTTCTAATGAATGTGTTTCCTATAGCAGACAACCAGAGGCATTTAAATGTGGCTCAAAATAACAAAAGACAGTAGGATCAAAAATACAGCTGTTTTGACTCAAAGATGAAGAAAGGAGTGATTGCAGATGGCAGGCAGAAAGATAAAGCATGAAATGATTCCCAGATCTCTGGTAGCTTTCAGAACCCTCACACAGAAGGAGCTCAAAGCGAATCCCCAAAACCATTAACTCACTAGCTAGCAGGTTGAAGCACAAAAGTGTCAGTTCACTCAAGTAGTCCCTGGACTAACCTACTAGCTGGATGCCTAAGCATATTGATCAACGAGACATATATGCGCGGTCAATAGCGTACATCTTACAACAGTAGGCTTTTATGCTGCAGTAATTACTTTAACAGGGTTCAATGTTAAGGCCAATGAAGCTCAAAGACTGTCCGACAACCTGATCTCTCTTTACATATTCACCTTTTGACCTGAGGTCCAAACTCAGCTGTAGATTGGCTCAAAGTGGAAAGACTAGCTTGAGCTCAGGCTCCTTACAGCCATGCTATTGACCATCAGAGTACAAACAAGACATTCAACTCTCCATTTGTGATGATGGATTTACACACACTGTGGGTCATTTAGTCCAAGTGTGTACGCATGCATGTGTGTGTATGTGTAAGCTCTCACTCCCTTTATTAACAATTAACATTTGACATATTTACTCCCCCAACATCCAATGTCAATAAAAAAAAATGAACTCGATGAAAACCAGCTTTAAAGATGTAAAAGTGCTTGGTGATGCAACATGAAAAGCTGCATTACACAATCCCACACCTACTGCTTTAAAATGAACAAAGAAACATGTTATTTCAAGGTAATTTTTTTTACCAAAATGCCTCATTTCTGAGGAAGGGGTTGTTCTGGTTTTCAGACAGTATTTGGACAATTTCAAACCAGAATTTAGGTCTACTGGGTGGGGATTTGTGGTGTTTTCAGAATGCAAGCTTTAGCGCGGGATCAGTGCCGGCACTTGGGCCGAGCTAACTGAATTAGCAACACAGCAGCTGCTTCAAGCCGTTTCTCCCAAAGCAAACATTTATCTTCATAATCTGGACTGGCACTGAGCGAAGTGACAACATGGACCTAGCTACAGAGTGTGTGTGTATGTGTGTGTGTGTGTGTGTGTGTGTGTGTGTGTGTGTGTGTGTGCGCGTGTGCGTGTAGAAGCCGTAGTGTCATGATGTCGGTAGTCTAGGCCAAATCTCTTCTCTGACCTATATACTGTAGCAGTGCAAATTCCCCACAAAATATGCCAGAGAGGTGGAGGACAGAAAGCAGGAGGGAGCGGAGGGAGCGGAGGGGAGGGGGGTAAGAGAGGGGGGAAAGACTGAACAGAGATAACAGAAAGAAACAGACAGAGGGCAAAACAGGCTGCATGAACACAATGAGCAGCAGTAAAAGAGAAAGAGCGAGTGAGACAGACAGACAGAGCAGTGTGTCAGGAGTCATTATTCTGACGACAGAGGGGCCCAGTCAGCATTTAACACAAACACTAAATCATAGTAGATGAGATTAGCGACCGTTCGACCGACCGTCCACTGGCATACACTGGTCTGTAGGTTTGAAGAGATGTTTTTTAAACCACTGGTGTTGAAAAAAAAAAAAAAGTGGGCCATGAGGTGTTGCAACAACAAACAGCTATATCATTTATTGGGTTGCCAAATGCATGCCTGTAGCAAAATGTGGGTTTCTATAATGAAAGTGTTGATAGTGCTTGCAACAATATCATCTAGCTCTAGTACATTAAATCAGACATTACATGTAAAACATTTATTTATTTGTCCTTCAGCACTCACACGCAAACAATTTCAGAAATTTGAGTCCTCAAACAGGGAATAAATAAGGGATAATGCATAGTTTCCGTCACTCTAGCACATTTCCATTTGCCACTGTACCATATTTGGAAAACAAGGAGGATTTTTTGACTAGCCCAGACTGCAAAAACCGAACCACAATCACATTGAATATTTATACCACTGCGAATAATACCAAATAAACACAGCTTAATTGAATCATAATGGCTTCAGAGCAGCAGTTACAAACGCACTGGAGCCACCACAGTCATTACATTTAACAGTGTGTGGAGCTAAAGAGAGGCCTAATGAATTGCCTTTCAGCCGTTATGTAAAGTGGATGCATCAGGGAAGCACTACTTACATTGAACAGCATAGGACGCCAGCAGTGCGGCTGTGTTGTGTGGACACGGCAGTCTGGTAGCCACATGGAACACACACACACACACACACACACACACACACACACACACACACACACACACACACACACACACACAGGAAACAGACATACAGATATTTAGTCTTGGATCAATGCAAATAATTGATTTAAGAGCAGAGATTACTCATCTTTTACAATAACAGTAATATAGAAATGTAAAAAACATCAACATGATTTTTTTATTTGAAGAAACTAACACTTGTCTTCACTGACAAAAACAATCATGAGCGTGCTGGGTGTGTTTGTATATAAACTCATACATCCTCCAGTCATACTCCTCTTGGCAGAATTGAGACCCACTAGCGCTCACCACTACAACCAATGCTATTGTAATGATAATTATTCTATTACTCTTTATAAGGCAGAACTGTCCACTCTGTCTGTACAGCAACATCTGATACACAAAGGACAACACACTCACCTTCCAGTAAATATATCCTGCTTGATCTGAAGAAAATACTGGTACCTGGGGGGGGGGGGGGTAGAGGCACACCCATTGCATTAGGACAAGAGACCAGTGAACCAATCCCACTGTTTAAATTGAATATAAAATGATGTAAAGACAAGCAGCCCACAGATGCCTGCTGGTCAGATTATAACGGTGATGCTTCTGATGAAAGTGCCTGTTATGTAAAATGAATGGACAACCTTTTGCAGAGGCCTTGGTTTAATTAGTAGTGCAATAAAGCTCATTTGACATAACAGATTCTTTCATAACAAATATTAATGAAAAAATACAAAATGGAAACAACATATAATGTATATATAAACTGATATGCGAAGTCATTTTAAGAAAGGAAGATTAGTTATATTGAAGGGAGAATGAAAATATCATCCTACTAGCAATGCTTTATGGAACCATTCCTCACCCAAGCTCTTGTTATTGTCAGTATTGTTGATATGTACTACACCACCGATTTCATAAACACAGTCTGACAAAGCTACCGGGAGTGTGCTTTGGTCGTGACTTGAAGGCACAAAGTGCGGGATCAGCATGCCAGATCCAAGGCTCACTATTTACAGTTACAAGCTGTACACAAAGTGTTGATAAGGCTCGGGGAGCGAGGCCACGGCTGAGAGGGCTGAAATAAACACCAGGCGGAAAAGGCGATACAGCGCTGTGACGCCTTCCCTGCATGTTGTTTATGTAGAGTGCAGTGTTGCAGAGTCCACACCATGGCCTTGATACAAAACATGCGGGTTTCTTATTTTCTTTCATGAGCCTGCATCAACGAGAGAATGAAGCAATAAAGAGCTCTTTTCCTAAAATCAACTGTATCTAGTTTACTTAAGATCTACAGAAAGGAAATACATTTACTTTACAGTATACATCCAGAAGACCTGTGATTGGACAGCTTGTGTTTTCTCCTGCATGTTTCTGATGCTGGTAGAGATTGTTGAGTTTGAATACAACATGAAACTAATTGCAAAAAGACTCAATAGTCTTCTCTTTTTCAGTAACACATTACACAACTCATATTGTTCAGTCCCCCAAACCCTATCAGTCTCATTGAGAGTGGCCTTGGTCCTTTATGCTAATGTAAAGCCCGCTGCCAGATATTTGGGAGTACTATTTGATTCAGATCTAAGCTTTGCACCACAGATCAAAAAAGTTGTCCAGTCCCGTTTCCTTCAAATAAGAACCATCTCCAGAATTAAACTAATGCTCTCACTGACCTGGAGAAAGTCATTCACACACTTATTTTCTCTAGACTCGACTACTGTAACTCCCTCCTTTCTGGCATGAGCCAAAAGTCACCCTCTCGCCTCCAACTAGTTCAGAATTCAGCAGCTCGGCTTCTTACTGCTTTTAACAGACAACATCACATCACCCCAATGCTGGCTTCTCTCCACTGGCTCCCTGTTCGATTTAGAATTGATTCAAAGATTTTACTGATCACTTTTAAAGCACGTCTGGGTCTGGCCCCAAGCTATACAGGAGAAATGTTGACCCCATATGAGCCAGTTGGCAGCCTTAGATCCTCGGGTGGGGCCCTTCTGGCCGTTCCAAAGTCGAGGCTTAAATCTAAAGGTGACCGTGCTTTTGCCATCAGGGCGCCTCGGCTTTGGAACAGCCTGCCTGAGGAGATAAGGCTCGCAGACTCAGTAACTTATTTTAAATCACTTCTTAAAACCCATTTTTATAGACTACCTTTTATGTGACGTCGTCTTTATATTGTCTTTTAATTGTTTTTAATTTTTATTTATCTATAATTAATTTTTATCTTCCTTTTGTTTGGCTTTCTGTTGTCATATTGCTTTCTGAGTATCCTGCTTTTGCTTTGTCTATCAAAGCACTTTGCACTGCAAACTCTGTTTTTAAAGGTGCTATATAAATAAATAAACTGAAACAATGTGAACACAGTTACTGTGGGTATGGAAATATGAATCTAGCTTAACACCTTCCCAAAATGAACCATCTTCCATCAGATGATATTGAGCATTACGTGCATGATAATCAGTAACAGTCTTACCGCGTGTATTCTTCCTGAAGTTTATTGGGGTCTGTCACAAAGAATTTGACTCTGAAGCTCAGGTTATGGGGAGACCCTCCTGGGGAAAAAAATGATGATGAACAGTTAGAGGGGAAAACACAACATGGCAGATCTGTGAGTGGAGCTGTTGTGATTACTCGATTTAAGATGTGCTAAATGTATTTATCTAAGAACTTTTGATAATGCAGATACTGTATAAACAGGGGGCTATGCAAAAACCGCCTGAAAACAGAAAGCCAAAGAGATACTGTTTGTTACAGGATATAATCTGGTGGAATAAGTGACTCAAAGTGTAAAATAAGGAAGCCTACATTTATACAAGAACATCAGTGTAACTCCATGTACAGTGTGAAATGCACACTCCTCAATCAATCAGTCACTCAGCATAAAAACAGAGTTGAAACACAGTTCAATCATTGCTCAAGGAGGACTGCATTTCTCGCTTGGGCTGCTTCTTAATTGTTCTACATGTTACAAATTCTATTACTCATAATAAAAAGAAAAAGGGAAACAAGAGTTGAAATGGAGTTTAATCGTTGCTTAAGGCAGAATCAGAATCATAAATCCCACTCAGTGTGGACTGGAGACTTTTGCTTGAGGTGGAGTTTGGCTTTTAAGCGTCACTGGGGCTGGACTGCAGACTGCTGCTTCAACCAGCTGGTAAATCTTGAAATTCAAAGCCAATAAGTTGGACCTGACTGAACTGGTCTTGGGTTTCTGTGAATTCCTGAAAATGACCCGGGCTGGTTAGTTAAGGTGGTGTGTTGTGGATTTTTCACCTACTTTTTAACTGTTTCCTGATGGGCTTGTTGGGATCGAGCCAGCGCTGTAAAATATTGATTGAGAGACACTTAGAGACCCCACAACGCTTCCACAGCATGAACACATAACCTGAATTATTCACCACTGGCCACACACACACACACACCTGACAGAAATACTCAAACACTGTGAACGTGCATACAAACATCAGTATACTATACACACTGACACGCAGTTAACGCACATTCTAGATAGTTATTTTACACACAGTCATGATGCATTTGATTTTATGTGACTGATCCACATGCAGAGCATCTCTAGAGTCCTCTTGTAGGCTGACACGTGTATCCTCATGCACACACAGGTTTGAAGATGAATTTTTGTTCATGTAATGTCAATCAATTCACCCATACAATGGATAAAGACAACTTTCAGCCTGCATGTTTTATGGCTGGAACATCCTACAACTTGTCAAGGTTATTCACACACACACACACACACACACACACACACACACTCATGTAGATCAAGAACATCATACTGACGGGCGTATCTAAGGAGTCATCAGCCAAGTGCAGGCCAAAGTAGTCTCTCTCAGTCAGCTCCAGGTGCTTAAAGACAGCATCCAGCAGCACCTGGCCATGATCCGACTTCTACAGAGAGGGACAGAAAACACGCAATGAATTAGAGTTTGTTATGCACTGTGGAAAATCAAAGGAAGGAAGATCTTTGACTCACACTGCTTCGAGTCAAAGATCTCCCAGTCACGCCCTCGCCTCTTTGCTGCTCGTGGACTCCTCTGTGAAAGGTCACGGGAGGAACAGCGAGGGGACACGTGGATGAGAGAGGAACTGACTGAACCATACATATCCTGTGCCATATTGTAAATGGTAAATTGGTAAATGGACTTTTACTTATATAGCGCTTTTCAACCGTTGAAACAGTTCCCAAAGCGCTGTAACAGTAATCTAAGCTCTAACAGTAGTCTAATTCACCCATTCACACACACATTCACACACCAATGGGGACACAGCTGCCATGCTGGCCTCCACCGGGGGCAACTTAGGGTTCATTGTGTTGCCCAGGGACACTTCGACATGTGGACAGGAGGAGCCAGGATCGAACCACCAACCCTGGGGTTAATGGACAACCACACTACCCTCTGTACCACAGCCGCCCACTGAAAATGAAAATTGTAAAGAAGACTGAAGCATGGTGCTTGCTGGGGCTCATCACACAAAGAAATCCCTTTCCCCCTCCACAGACATCTAAATTATTTAAACATTGCTACAGAAACATTTCAAGTTGAGCCATGTTGAGCCTTATTTAATATCTTTCCAACCACATGGGAAGAACATGTATAAGGGATTAAGTTGATATGTGCTTGTGGGCTATTGTCACATATTTATCTATTCCGCTACATGGTTTGTTCATTTGCCGTGTAACGCCATCTGACATCTGTCTAGCAAAGGAGCAACGTTATACAGTCCAAAATAAAACACATATAAAACGTTGCCAGCATATAAAACCTCCTTCAAAACCGCATCACTAAAGTTTTAGCTACTTACACCTCGTCTCTTCGTTTACTCATTTTATACATAAGTGTGTACAGCCGCAATGAATTTTAAAATCTATTAGCATATCAGCTTGTTTAAACGTGATCTCAGGTCCCACATTCACCAGCTGTCTTCAAGAAAACAGAAACATCTGGTGACCTGGCTTGTTGGGTAAGCATCTGATCGTACACCACATCAGAAATAGAAAGTAACTAATTAAACAATATAAATATGTCATTCACATACAGGAATATGGGAGCAGCAGCTAAGAAGTGAAGACTCATTGTTACATGTTCACCAACAATTCAACTTTTTGTTCCCTTTAACTGATGGGAGACTGATCAATAAAACACAAATGTGATGTGTGGGTGGGCAGGTGTTCGATGAAGACTGTCATGAGATTAGAAAGGAGCAGATACAGAACCGTCATAAGTTTACTACTTGGCACTGAAAAAAAAACCAAAAAAAAAAAAACCAAAGCACCGTGATGAAAAAATAAAGGAAGAAGTGACACATTTGACCACTCAAACCATAATCTGCCTGTGGTCAAGCTTGCATCAGGGAGAGACGCAGAAGGATTAACATTTTGAGAAAGAGGTCGGGAGTTCAGGAAGGTAATTCAGTTCGAGTAAATCAATGACCGTGTGCTTTATAAGCAGCTTCAAATCTACAAGTTCTGCTTTCAGAAGTCTACTGCCGAGGTTTGTGGACAGGAAGTGCTCAGTGCTGCTTTGTGCACTTGGGGATGCAGCTAAAGCTGCTAGAGACAGCTTTACAATCAAAAAGCATCACAACACATGCAGGTCCAGTTTCATCCAGTTATCAAAACCACTTTTCTAGAAGTTACTTGAAGATGGTAGTAGGGCTGTGTGATTAATCTGATTTTATTTTTAATTAGGATTTTGGCTTCCAGTGATTATGAAAACAAGACAATCAAGATAAAACAATTATTATTGTGCCGTATTCCGATTCACACTAACGCTCTCGTTATTGTGAAAAAGCCCAAACTCACTCTCAGCCAGGCTGAGAATACTGCACAAGATTTGTTACACGGTGGTGTCTGCACAAGACAATGCAAAGATTTAGTTTAATGATCTGAGATTCAATCACAAAGACCTAACAATAAAGGAACAAAAAACAGAGAAAGGTAAAAAAGGAAATCCACTGTTAAAAAGAAACGTTTTTTTAAAAAGTTCAATAATGCATGAGGTTTCCAAAGTCAATGACTAATATAATCGTGATCTCAATATTGATCAAAATAATCATGATTATGATTTTTGCCGTAATCCAGCTGCCCTAAATGAAAGTGAAATTGAACGTACGCTATGTACCACAGTGAAGTTTGCAAGCAGTCTAACACTGTAATGTACATTTTGGGTGTTTTCACTTTCAAAACAAATGGATTGTTGTGTATCCTTGCTATGGAACCAGTAGGTAAAATGTCACAATAATGGTAGGAACAGTGGCTAAACAGAAACGAAACCCAGGTTGTAAAAAAAACAAAAGGAAGACATAACAGGACAGAGGGAAAAGAGTGAGAGAGGGATGAGAGGCTGAAAAAAAGGGGGGGAAAGGGTGAGGAATAATTTATCAAGCAGTTCATTAATATCACATTGTTCCATGAGAGAGTAGGAGGAAGGGTGAGAGTATAAACTGTGGGACCACAAGTGGAGCAGAAACTCATACCTGATCCTGCCTGCGACTTGGAGAGAGAAAGAGAGAGAGGAGAGAGGGTGAGAGTGTGTAACTCCATCAGGGCTCCCATGGGAGAACACACACACACACACACACACACACAGCGCGCTAAAAGACTGCTGGTGATCCTAGAGGGCTGCCATGTCAACATGTCAACTATCATTCTGTTCATTCGTGCCCCTCCACCCCACACACACACACACACACACACACACACACTCTGTCTTTACTCACACATGCTTGCTGTAAAAGTGTGTCACTAGGGTAAAGGGGAGAGGTGGATGAGAGCAGTAACTGTGTGTGTGTGTGTCTGTGTGTGTGTGTCTGCTGGCAATCTTGTGCAATCAAAGCCTTGCTAAGTGTGAGTCAACTCTGATACCCTCTGCGCTCCTTCACTTCCCTACAGCTTTCCTACCTCATTTAAATGATAAGAAAATGAATAAACAGTTAAAAGCACATGCATCTCTGTAGAAAGAAAATCTCATACTGCTGTATATTGGAAGTGTTGGCGAAGGAATGTCACGAAATCTGATGAAATGGACAAACAGTCTCTCAGGACGTGTCCAAGCCAAGTTGGCTGAATTTGAAAGCTGACTATGAAAAATGCATCTTTGAAAAAAAAAACTAAAGCACTCCAAAATGGCTAAATGTGAAAATGTTGGTGTTGTGTCGGGCTGTGGTCGAGAAAAACGGACCTTCTCAAAAAGAAAAAGCTCACATTTGACTGTCATGAGATCAGATGTCAGGTGATCTAGTTCTTAGATTCTTAACTTGGTGCAGTGTCTTTAAAATGGTGCAATACCAACCAAGCTTTTCAACAGGGATGAGCTTTGAGAAAATAAAAGCTGTTCGAAAGCGATCAGAAAAGATCTGACTAGCTGTCTGCAGACACCGGTTGTCTAGTTGATAATATGCATGACAAAATATCACACAAACTTAGCTTAAAGACAAACTGGCTACATGATTAACAGGCAAAGTAACCGAAAAGAAATGATTTAACCAAGTGACCAATTTGCAGACTAGGGTCAAACAGACAAAACGAGGAAGTGAAAAAACATGCAAACCTCTAATATGATGCTTCCCCATGTAAGGCTATTCAGAGACTGTGTCTGTGTGTGTGTGTGTGTGTGTGTGTGTGTGTGTGTGTGTGTGTGTGTGTGTGTGTGTGTGTGTGTGTGTGTCCACTGCTTCCCCTTTGGATGAAGCGGCTTTTCAAGCTGGATGTGGGAGCCCTCTGTGCACTTCTTATACTGTGCTCCCAGGAAACCCATCGCCACTCTGTATGTGTGTCTGTGTCTATATATACAGTATGTGTGTATGTTAGCCTCCACTGGTATTCAACAAGCATGCGAGCCAAATGTGCAATCACCGCCACTGCAGGAGCAAACAGCCATACATTGTTAAAACTGTCGGAAACATGCACACACACAACAAACTACAGCAGTAAACTCCATACTGTGGATAGCTCACAGGCTGGATATACTCAGTGAGAGAAAGAGTCACAAAGACAGAAAGAGTAACACAACACATACTGAAGGAGAGACCAACAAAGACAAAAAGAGAGAGACATGGGGAGAACAACAGAAGACTGAGAGAAAGTGAGAGTAAGACAGAGAGTCATACAGACACAGAGAGAGGGAGAGAAAAGGAGTGACTGACAATGCGGTTGTGTGAGACAAACGCTCTTTGTGTTGATCTTCATCAGTCCAACAGCACCACTGACTGAAATAGTGCGTCTGTGTGCGTGAGAGCGAGGAGAGGGCGATGTGGTTATAGAGAGCGCAATCAGAGCACAAGAGACTGGCTGAGAGAGAGAGGGAGAGAGAGAGAGAGATGTTCTGAAGTTTTTAAGTGTTAAGAGGGGGAAAGACCCCCGAACATCAATCAAACTGGATGGACCGAGGGACATTTTTTTAACAAAAAAAGAAAAAAATAAGAAGGGCAAAATGTGACATGTGTGTTTATTTCCCTCCTTATTTTTTTTCCCTTCCACAGGAAACAGCTGAATGTGCTGCCTGTACGTGTTTGTGTTAAAGAATGGTGGAAAATTCAAGAATGCGTGAGGCAGCTTGTCCAGACAGGAAGAGAAGTACGTGATGGAGGAATCATTCATCTCTCTCACACACACACACACACACACACACACACACACTTCTGTAAAAAACTCCTACAAACAAGGACAGTGACTTAAACAGGAACGTAACTCACCGTAGTCTAAATATCAACCCACTACACACAGGCACATTTAAATGCTTTACATGAATCCACCAATTGCATTTACAGGATTCAAACAGAGGTTACACTGTATATATTCTTTCAGCTGTGATGGAGCTGAATGTTGTTTTGTTGTGTAGGCCTGACAATCATAGCCCACTAACAGCTAGCAAACATTTTCAAGGCTGCTAAATATGAGTAGCACTTATCTACGCTCACATCCTATAGCTAGCTCTCTGATATTTGTAACCAGGGACTGGACTACAAGATCCATTTAGTGGCTGTTCTGGAGCTTTCAATCACATCACAAGATTAAATGATTGTGGCGATCACATCTACAATTCCAACCGGGCAAACTCCATCTGCTGACGGAGATCATATGATCTTATCGAAAGTCCCCTGAACAGCTACTAGCTAAATGGACCTTGTGCTGAGATTGCTTTCTCAAAAAGCCCGTTTTAAGGATTAAATCCTCTCTTCAGACCTAATCTATAAAAACAACATGATCTTACATATATTTACGGCTACAGACAAAAATATGTAGAGGAAATAACTCACACATACCTCCCCATTTCTGGATAGAGAAGGAGCTATGCGAGCTAAATGTTCCCACAGCCACACCCATCCCAACTCAAAGTCTAACTCGAACACATAATTAAAATGAAATGATTTCACAAAAACAGAGCGGCTGTAGTCTATATTTTGGCTCACCCTGTCGCAGAGATGCCCCGCTAACCGTCGGAGCATTGGTTATCAGGACTGTACTAAAAGAACAAGTGTCTGGGATCATGGGTCGCTGGTCAATCAATGCCGACCTGAAGCGTGAGATAGGACATAAACCCTGGTCTCAAAATTAAAGCAAAATTCTAAGTGTTCTAAGTGAAGGAAATCTACTGCTCTAATCATGATGTGTGTTTCTCGTCTCATTCAGCAGTAAATTACAGCTGCTCTGCACGGTTATTCATCCTTTGCCTCTTGCTGCTCTTACTTGCTCATTATTAAGAGCTACTTGATTACCAATAGCTCTTGCAGACAGCTGAATGTTTATGTGGTGTGTAATAGTTACCATGTTACCGCCGCATGTCACTTTACTCGGACTGAATCCTGCTTCTGACCCCGCTTTTGTATTTGCAGAGAGATGGGTCAGTAGTGGGCTGCGCTTTTTTAATTTCTTGTCATCTATCAAGTTTTCTATCACACCAGATTCGTCTTTGTACTAGTATCGTCTCAGCCCAAGACTTCCCATCTATAAAATCAGCAATACAGGCCCTCATGTGCACCCATCCACCCCTGCCCCTCCGGTTCCCATGACAATAAGTGACCGCTTCTGGATTCTCACTCTCCGCTAGAATCAAGGCCAGTTGGCCAGGGAGAGGATCAATAGAACTATTGTTGCTCTGAGGATGGCTTGTCTTTCCAGGAAGTTACTGCTGCTGCAGGGGTCTGATCAATGACACTGACAGAGAGACTGACAGAGGCAGAGTCATTCATTCAGCGAGAGGCAGGGAGAGGGGACTGGGGGGTGTGGGTGGGGGAGTCTGGAGCAGGAAGCAAAGAGAGTGAGAGGGAGCGATGAAAAGAAAGAACATGGAGAGGAGAGGTTTCAAAAAAGAGACTGTGTAAAACTGATGCAAAATTTGGGCTAAAATGATAATCCTGATTATTATTTCAATGTGCTCACTGATGTAAAAATTCAATTATTCTAATGCAACAAAATCACAAAATCAACATGATTTTGGCGGACTTCCTGTTTTATGCACACACAGGTATCAGGTATTTTTGTATCATTATTTTTTAAACAAATAAACCTGTCTTTTCTTTTGTTTGGAATCCACGACCACATTTCAGGAGAGGCTGTTATACCATGAAGAGAACGTGATGTATGTGGCAAACCGAAGTTTTACTGATCTTTTGGTTGAATCACTGTGGATTTGAAAATACCATATTAAAACTTTACAAAAATTCCTCCAAAATTCTTCACAAGCAGAATGCATGTCTCAAGTCCTTATGGTGATAAAAAAAAAAGCTGAACAGTAAACAGTGTCATGAAGTGAAAGACAGACCAGAAAAAAAAAAAAACATACAAAATGGGGTTTTTTTTTCTCTGTAAGAATGAAAGAAAAACTCATGTTGTTATTACATAAGCACTCTGAATGTTACAGTAATAATGTGCATATTTGGGTATTCCTTTAGATATACACCAATCAGCCATAACATTAAGACCACTGACAGCTGAAGTGAAGAACACTGATTATTATCTCCTTACAATGGCACCTGTGGTGGTGGTGGTCCTCGATGTTGATGTGTTGGAAGCAGGAAAAATGGGCAAGCGTAAGGATGTGAGCGACTTTGACAAGGGCCAAATTGTGATGGCTAGACGACTGGGTCAGAGCATCTCCAAAACTGTAGCTCTTGTGGGGTGTTCCCGGTCTGCAGTGGTCAGTACCTACCAAAAGTGGTCCAAGGAAGGAAAACCGACAACAGGGTCATGGGCGGCCAAGGCTCATTGATGCGCGTGGGGAGCGAAAGCTGGCCCGTGTCGTCCGATCCAACAGAAGAGCTACTGTACCTCAAATTGCTGAAAAAGTTAATTCTGGTTCTGACAGAAAGGTGTCAGACTGATGTCTCAAAGGTGCCCTCTTTCAGCAGGATGATGCGCCCTGCCACACTGCAAAAATGGTTCAGGAATGGTTTGAGGAACACGACAACGAGTTCAAGGTGTTTGCTTGGCCTCCAAATTCCCCAGATCTCAATCCAATCGAGCATCTGTGGGATGTGCTGGACAAACAAGTCCGATCCATGGAGGCCCCACCTAGTAATTTACAGGACTTAAAGGATCTGCTGCTAACGTCTTGGTGCCAGATACCACAGCACACCTTCAGAGGTCTAGTGGAGTCCATGCCTCGACGGGTCAGGGCTGTTTTGGCTACAAAAGGGGGACCTGCACAATATTAGGCAGGTGGTCATAATGTTATGGCTGACCGGTGTATATACATGCACATACACATGTACGCACATGCATGCACCCCCCAGCGCCGACAGGATGTAATCTGTCAGAGGGGATGTTATTAGAGGAATTTTATTTTCTGACTCACAAAGGGAATTTCCCTAATCGTACTGTCGTAACTCTGATCAAACACACAGTGACAAAGAGACAGACACAGAGAGGGTGTGTGTGTGTGTGTGTGTGTGTGTGTGTGTGTGAGTGTGTGAGTGTGAGAGAGAGAGAGAGAGAGAGAGAGAGAGAGAGAGAGAGAGAGAGAGAGAGAGAGAGAGAGAGAGAGAGAGAAATGTGTGATCACAGAGTGACAGACGACTGTAACAGCGGTCACAAGCCAACTTGTCACCCGCTTTTGGGCAAAACATACTGCAGTCAAACAGTCAAAAAAAGACATTGTGGGATGCAAACATGTAGAGACACACAGAGGCCTTTTCCCCCACCAACCATCTAGTTAATTAGAGGTGGGCTTGAGGGGAACTTTACAGTAATGGGAGAAGTGGAGGGAGGGGGGGTTGTGAGAGGGAGGAGGAGGTGCAATATTGGTGCTCTCATTTCTTGCTTTTCTTTTTTGGGCTAGATATGTGTATCATGTCTGTGCGTTCAGATTTGACTCAGTTATCATGATGGAGTACGATGGAGAACAAATTGTGGCACATACCTCATGTCTCTCCCTCCACTCAACTCTCCCAGTATGAAAATTCCTGCTTTTTAATCGCACCCTTTTGAGAAGCATTGACAGGCAATTGATTGGATTCTGCCATTTGCTTTTGTCTTTTCTAATTCAGTTCATTACAAATTTAAAGTAAGATAGATATAGACCCTGAAGAGCAGTACTTACGCTGACTTTGAATGCCTGGACAGTGTTGTCCAGCAGCAGTACGTTGCACACAACCTGTGTGTGCTGCCTGTCTCGCTCCAGCTCCGTCGCCCGGACATTGTAGGATCTGCCAGCAGGCAAGCGGAAGCGCGCGCTCATCACGCTCCTACCAGGGTCTGCAACAACCAAACACACAGCAGAAGGGGAGAAAGTGATGAGTGGGAGAACAGAAAAAGAAATGGAGCATCATTATATAAGTGCTTGTAATGTACACATACTATATGACAATTTAGGGGTGCGGAGGTAAGAAAACGCCCTCCTTCTACAAAGAACAGAATAAGCCAATGTACAGTACGGCATGATGTACTTTTTACCCCACTGCCTTAGTGAAGACACAGCAAGGCAAGCCTGTGCAAGCACAGCGAAGCAGCAAAGACTGACTGCTTCATGAGAAAAGAATGTCAATGAGAAGGCAAGCAGCAGATTCCCTAACAGGGGCTGTGGAAGCTGTGGATACAGTAGTCCAGCACAAAAACCCTCACAAGCCATTATAAAATGAAATAAAATGAGAAAAAATAACTTAGCAAAACAGTGTCAAATGTTTGCAACCCTCCATGTTTCATCATTTCAAAATGTGACTATATTTGAGTGTTGCAAGTGAAAATACAAGTAAAAACCAACAATGAGGATATCGAAGGAATTGATCAACACTTTAATTTTATCGTTTCATCATCAACGTGCCTGGCTGGGCAGCGGCTGAGGGTGCCCTGTCTGCTCATCAGTGGGAATAAACACCAATAATTCAATCTGAAGCTGCTCCATTTAGAACAAACCAAAGCCCCTTATTACTGAGGTCATGTCTGACTGCATTCCTTGTCTCCGTAGATTGCAAATGGGTCGCATGTGGCTTGAATCCAAGTTTACACAGATAAGAAATGGCCTCTTATACTTTGCAGTATATCTTCACTCTGCAGCATAAGAATGAACAACAAAGAATGATGTCTTATTTACCAAAAAAAAAAAGTATGAACTTGAATTACAGCCTAACCTACTGTTTTCCAGATATTACACATAAATTGGTATTGGCATATACTGTGGATTAATATTTAATATGGTACATTTTTTATATATTTTTACCTGATTCCAGTTTAACTTTTTTTCCAGTTTAACAGTTTAAATTTATGTTGTGTATATTTTAAATTTTTTAAAGGAATGGTTCAACATTTTGGGAAATAATTATACTCGCTTTCTTGTCGGGATTTCTTTGCTCTTCACTGGTTGCCCGGCAGCCTCACAAAGATGACAAAACTCCGGGAAGTTACAGCGACTGGCCATGCTAAGCTAAGCTAACTGGCTGCTGGCTGCAGGTTCATATTTAGCGTAAAGACATGAGAGTGGTATCAATCTTCTCATCCAACACTCAGCAAGAAAGCAAATAAGCATACTTACAAACATGTTAGACTATCCCTTTAAAGTAATTTATGTCCTGTTAGGTTTAGCATTTAAAATGTTCTGTTGTCTTTTATTTGTATTGTCTTATATTTACGTCATATTTGATAATAAAGTTTACTGTGAAGTATCAAGCTAAAATGTTTATTCTATTGGATTATGTTAGAATTAAGATTGGCTAACATTATAGCTTCTGTCAATGGTTAACTCTTAAACACAAAATAATTGTATTTTAAATGAAGAGAGGAAAACTCTGATAAAAAAAAGCTCCATCTGTCTGACCAAAAAACAGTTGCTGCAGGGGAGCATCAAACTATTGTACAGATTCCCAGTCAAACAGTATAATATGTCCTCTACTCTAGACAAACTTACACTGATCTGTTTGAGAGTTTCTCCTGCAAGCTCTCTCTGTTTTTGTGTAGTTGCAGGACTGTTTTCATTTTTTTTATATTTTGTTGGGTAACATATGCCACTGCAGTGGGATTTGTGCCCTTCCTGTCAGCCCCCTGCTTTTTTTATTCTTTGGTGATCTATCTTGACAGGAGACATAATAACCCCACAAGGGTCATGGCCCCGTCATCAAGAGCTGCTGTATTTGTAACGATGGCTCAGTGTGAGCGTATTTGTGTGCGCATATAGTATATATAGAGGGCTCTCTGCCTGTCTGAGCTGCTTGTCACTACACATCAGCACAAACTTCCATGACCACTGGCAGATGGTGTGCACGCTGTGTACTTACACGTACGTACACACACACACACACACACACACACACACACACACGTCTATACTTGAGGCCACCGCTAACAGCAGCCACAGCCCACATTCTCACCTCCAGACATTCAAGCAGCACACAAAAAAAAAATTTGTCTCATATGTGTGTGTTCAGATTTCACCGAGTTATAAGTCCAAGACTAGAGATGATTACATCTTTAACAGGTGGTAATACTACACACAGTATATATATATATATATATATAATGAGTGAGGCAATTGTTTATGTTGTCATTCAGTAACGAAACTGATCACAATAGGAGATGCATTGTCATCTGTCTGATTCTGGGCAGCAGGTGACTATGCTTACAACCTCCACTAACGAAACACTTGCCCTCTGTAACAACCACGTGGAGTCTGAAAGATGTTGCCGTTTATCAGGCGGGGGGGTCTAACAGAAAGGGGCTGCTGAGCTGCATTACAGAAGTGTAGAATTCAGTGGGTGACAGCTAGCAGGTAATATCCAACCTGGCGTGACTCTGGTCATACTGTAGGTCATCCTGGTGAAATCGATATATTTCTGACTGCCATCAGAAGAACCGCACACACACACACACACACACACACATTATCAGGCACACATGCACAAGTACGAGCACACACACACACACACACACACACACACACACACACACACACACACACACACACACAAACGCATGCATGAGCACAGGCAAACATGCATATACTGACACATGCACACTGATGCCGGACGCGGCACGGTCAGCTTGGGAAACTGAGCGAATCAATGGACCAGCGAGATGAGCAGAGAGGAACGCAGAGATGAAGCCATGCAGAAGGAAGGAAGGAAGGGAGGGAGGGACGCTCTCCTATCACCAGAGCACACTGTGGAAGAGCTGCAGGACACGTAGATGACGAGGTCTGACACACAGACTCTCTCCACAGGCCTTCCCCACTCTCTTCCTGTCGTAACATATTTCTGCCATCATGCTGAAGACAATTTAAAAAGCACAAAGCGCAGTACTGGATCATCTCTGTAGTGTGCCACCATTTAATCACATTTCCCCCACAATAACATCTCTGTATGTGACTTTAAATTATCTGAATTATATATTTTTTTAAATCCTGGGTATAAACACCTTTTGAAAGCACTGATGGTCCACCCTCAGATAGCGTCACAATGTTATCGAGGTTTAAAGTCAAATATATTGTGATATTTGATTCTGTCAGAAAAGCCCAGGCTTGTTGTTAAGCCTGCAGCAAACCCACATAGAAGTCTACACATCTACAAGCCAACATTGAATTATTTTTACTTTATATTACAATTTTGTGAGGACATTACTTCTCAGCTGCTTTGTTCTCATGAATTTTTACACCATTTTAGTTTTCATTTTGTTATGTTCAGCTATATAATTTGTTCTAGTGTAATATATTTTTTGCTCTGCCCTTTTACATCCTAATGTCATGTGTTTTCTCATGTATACCGTTTTGTTGGTTTTAAATTTAAGTTCTGCTTTGCTGAATTTTTTGTATTTTCCGTTCTGTCCTGGTCTACTGTATTTTTCACTACCCCATTCTATTGTACCATTTTCTATTCTACTCCATCCTATTCTCAGTGTTCTAGAATTTCCTGCTCTGCTGTGTCCTTTTCAGTGTTGCTCTGCTGAGCTGGACAGGGCAGCCACACTCCCCTGAGAGAAGCCTCCGGAACTCCGGAAGCACGCTACCATTATTGCTTCCTGCAGTCAGCAGAGCTTACAAACAGGCAGGAGTGTGTGTGTGTGTGTGTGTGTGTGTGTGTGTGTGTGTGTGTGTGTGTGTGTGTGTGTGTGTGTGTCTTGACCCTTAAGCTTCCCTCAGTGGTGGGCTCCTCTGGCTCTCTCAGTTTATTACAAACTGAGACGGTACCGGAGCCTTCCTGTCTGTACACAGGAATACGTGCCCCATCATATAAACGCATATATGAACAGAACACACCCACTGCAACACATTCACATGCACACATCATGCACAGACATACAAGACACACACGTTACCTAACATCAAAATCAGGTTGTGTATAGCGAGTGCCAGTAAATCATGATACGCACGCACAAATACAGAAGCACAACAATAAAAGTCATTGAGCATTACCTACTGAACTACGATTCTCCCCCATATTCCTTATTTATACTAACAGAACAAAGTCTTCAAGTTACACAACAGGCAACGTCCTCTCCCAGTTCGAATATGGGCCAGTTGCTGAACTTCATTTGCCCCATACATTTCTATTTACACCCTCAATTTCTTCAAAAGAAACTCAAAAGACATGCTGCAACGTATGGTTTCTCTGTCCCTTTGTGTTGCTTTGGAACAACTGAAATAAGAGGCTAGCAGTTAGGAATCCCAGAGGAATTGTACATCAGAGCTCCACAGTGTTTCATAAAGCGTAAACTAGGCCACAGACGAACAGGTGGTCAATTACAGATGTGTGCCACAGTATCTTTGTTTGTGTGTGTGTGTGTGTGTGTGTGTGTGTGTGCGTGTGTGTTTGCAGACAGCTTGTGACTGCTGTGAGTTTTCATAATAGATGATTGGGGAAAAATGACTTTAAAGCCCTCACAGATCTTTCTCTCTTCCTGTGTGTGACATTTAAATGAGAACATGGAAATGAAACATGGACTATACACAGAGTGGAGGTCTGCATTAGAATGACAGACTCAATATTATATTTCAGTTATTCTGTCTTCCAAAAACAAAGAGGTATGCTTGGCATTAAGCTAGCAAGGCCAAGATTTGCTCTTAGCCTGGAAGGGGCAAAAAAACAACTTCCTGTTCCAGGTCTTTCTTTCCTCTGCACCCCCACAGCAAAATTACCCATCTTCTTTGTACCTGTTTCCACCACCCCGTCACTACCATTGTTTGGTGTTGAACACTTTTTTCCTCCACCTACCATCTTCTTCCCCCTCCCATCTCAGACCACCCCCATCATTCCTTTAATACTACTTATTGTATGTAGGGCAACAGCAGCCGCAGACAGAGTGCTGTTTCATGTCTGTCTGTATGTATGTGTGTGTGTGTGTGTGTGTGTGTGTGTGTGTGTGTGTGTGTGTGTGTGTGTGTGTGTGTGTGTATGTATGTATGTGTGTGTGTAATTGACAGATTCAAACAAAGCATTTAAAATGTGTCTGCGTGGGGGAGGTAGGGTGCCAGCGAAGTCGCAGCTTAAGGAATGTGGGCAGCAAATGACCCCTGACCTCCTTTAGGGATAGCCATATGTGGCAGTCCTGGCTGATGGTAAAGTAAAAAACTGGTGGCAGTTGCAGCAGGACAACCTTTAGTTTTCACACTTCAACCACTGTGAAACCGAAAGTGTACAGAATGTATGTGCTATCAGATGAAGGACAAGTATGACAGAGTCTGACAGAATGTAAGTGAGAGTTTAGGCTGTCTAAGCCACTGTTAAAGTCTTCCCAGTCCATTTCAGCCTCCAAAAAAACAACTGACATTATTACAGTTACTCAAAACTTGCATTGTAGTCATCCATTACAGCTACTTTCCAAGCCCCTTTTTGGTTCAAGTTTGAATTACTGCCCATGGGTCCAATTTCAGTGAAGTGGTTTAGAAAGTGCAGCTCAATTTAAAAAAAAAAAGAGCTAGTGTATATAAGTAAATTGTACTGATTATTATGAGAGAACAAGGTCCAGTCAGATTTCTGTCCTTTGGTCTCAAATACATCACATTTCACTTATACAGAGTTGCAAACCTCTGCTTGAAACCTTATGGAATTAGCCTCTTCAAGTGCATGAATGAAAAGCCTGAGTGAGCCTGCCTGACTGCATTGATTAGAAAAACTAGACAGTCCAATCCAGTTCCCAGCTGCTTGAAGACCTTCATTTCTTATTTCAGCAAAATAAAAACATGCTACAACAGTGAACAGCAATACTCTCCCAAGTGGGAGGGCACAGGATCCCAATCGGAGTCCTTTAATACTGAGTATTTGCCAATTGGACTTTCATTTTGATTGTATTTTTAAACTGCATGTTTTTTTTATGATACAGCATTCAGATCCGCTTTGTAACCAGCATGCCGTGTGCTCTTGAGGAGAGCCACTTCTGTAATGCATCAAACGTGCAATATGAGAAGAGAAAATCAGTATGTCCTGTGTAAAGCACTTCCTGCAGCTTCTGATTGTGATGCCTGTCTAATAACCAAGAACTACGAACAGCGATCCCAATGCAACTTTATATGTATAATTCTATTCCGAGCCCCTTCTCAATCATGTACGACATCATAAAATCTGAAATGAAATCATTAACTTATGTGACTGTTTATTTATTTGCTGTTGAGGGTTGTGGCTGGTTGATAACTAAACACTTTCATTAGATGTTAAGAGTTGCAGTTTCTTATTTCTCTTACAACGGGGGGTTGACCCACTAGGCTTCCTGTGGTTTCTACAGAGGCCCTACACCACTGCAGGTAAAATATACCTACAGAAAATATTATCCAACTAAATGCCACAAGGGTCAAACTAGGTGAGTCAGTCAGTAAGCTACAAAGCTAAAGGTAGGCAATATGGATAACATCTATTACAGTACAAGTTATTTCAGTAGTTCCCAAACTTTTTTTATCGTGTTGAAAGTAGAGCTGCAACGATTAGTCAATCGAAAGACAATTTATTGCCAACTATTTGATAATCAATTAATTGCTTCAGAAATTTTTCAAGCAAAAATGTCTAAACATTTGCTGGTTCCAGCTTCTTAAAAGTAAGGTTTTGTTGTGTTTCTTTTGTCGTTTATGACAGTTAATGAAGAATCTTTGGGTTTTAGACTGTTGGTCGGACAAAAGAAGCAATTTAAAAACGACGCTTTGGTCTCTGGGAAATAGTGATGAGCATTTTAGAAAATAAACGATTATTCGAGAAAATAATCAGCAGATTAATCGATAATGAAAATAATCGTTAGTTGCAGCCCTAGTCCAGCCCTAGAAAGAAATGCCCCTTATTTCACATATGAAAACATGAAGCTCAGGGTGTCACGCCCCACTATATTAGTAAAATATAGTAGTTTTATTGATGTAAAATGAACAGTATGTTTCTTTTCACCCATGTTGATAACTTTGTTATCATCAGAGCACTCTTTGTTTCCTTATATCAGACATTTTAACGTGTCATAGCAGAAAAGGCACAGGTGGAATTAATAACTAACGGAGGCTCTGGCCTGCAGTGCAATGCAGTGATGATCAATGTTAATAGTTACACCTGTGTAACCTTAGTGCTGCCTTAGTATAAACAGTACAGTACTATCTCTGACGGCTGGCACATTTTTGACACGACGCTACCACTGCATCCTAATTTTCTCAAGGTAAGGGATGTATAAACAGGTATCAGATCCAGCTTTGACAAGACCACAAGAAGCCCTGCTGGACTCCTTGAAAACACGTTTGGGTTCTTTTTCTTCCTTCTTCTTTGTTTTTCCCTCTTCTCTCCTCCTGTCTTTAACTGTCAGTATGGGCTGTGAGTCCATTATGCAAATTACAGTCATCAGTGCCAGGAAGCAGCAATTTACATGCACACACCCACCCATACATACATACACACAAACACACACACAGAGCCATTCATAAAAACCTAACACCTGTCACAGAGATCCCTTACTGAATCAAAGATACCAATAATGGAGACTGACAAGCATTTTCAGCAGGAGCTCTTTTCAACACTGCTGCACTCATCTCCTCTACATGTGTCTCACATGTCCTCTCACCTGGCCGTCATAATATCCTTATAATGTCAGCCAGTCCTCATCCACCTCTCCTCCCCTCTCCTTGCCCTCATGAGCTTCTATATTCTCCTACTCTCCACTCCGATCTGATCCTTTATACATGTCTCCCTGCACCTTTATCTCCTTTACACCTGCTTGTTAGCTAGTTCTCTCTTTTCATCTTCCACCTTCTTGTTGTGTCCCCTCATCGCTATATAGCACCAAGTCCTCCAACCTAAACGACAGAATAGCTCGTTTGTCAATGAACGACATATATAGGCGTACCAAACCTTTGTCATCATGGTAACAATAATAAACACGGGGGAAATGGATGGCAGTTTGGTTAGCTTTAGGAACAAAAACTAGTTGGTTAGGTTTAGGAAAAGATCATGGTTTGGGTGAAAATAAGTACGCTAGTTACGCAAGTTAAAATAAGTCAAGGTTGACTTTTGGTTTCACACGGGACATGACAGTGGTCTCCTGAGTGGAAGTCCTGTGTTTTTTGACCCATCCATCCACCCCAACCTCCTTCCTACGCGGACACTGTCGGTCTTTATAGGTCGCTGCCTAACAAGACACGTCAATATGGGACGTAATAAGCTGCGTGCACAGCCGACCTATACGGTCGTATTTTTGGGGAGGACAGTCTCCTATATAGACATCTCTTCTTCATTGTTGTTGCCCCTCATTCTGTCTTTCCCTCTTGACCTTGCTAACATTTATTTTCTGTAGCCCAAACTAATGCACAGGGATATTTCTCCTGCCCTCAAACACCTTCATAATGTTCATTCTTTCTGAAGAGTCATTCTACAGTTAATTAAGAAGAGCAGAATGTTCTCAAATTACAATTACTTTTGTGCAATTAGAAATGCACAAAAGTAACACTGTTGTCTTACTTCTAGATATTGTAAATAAGTGGAAAGAGTTCTATCAGGCTTTTCCAACGCTGCACAGAGAGTGGTTAGAAATGGATACAGGTGGACATGTTGGGGGAGAAACCACCACACCCCCCCTCTATATAACTTCTTCTGTTGAAACGCCCTCTGACTGGTAGCACATTCCTCTAATCAACGTGACTTCCTCAGACATGCTGGACTCAAAAACATAAGCCTCTGGTAAGTAGAACAGCTCAAATTGCTCAGGATATTTCATTAGACTGTTTATTTCATTTTGAGTTTACAGACAGAATGTACAGTTTTGTGGTTCTCAATCTACGAGACAACATTCAGCTCACACTAAAATGAATTTAAAAGCTGTTGAAACTAAAGATTTTCTTTGAACTTGTTCAAAACAGAGACAGAAACTAACAAACGCTTGTGTGGTTATAAAAAAAACAGCCAAGAATTTGATATTTCCACTAATGTGCTCAGTGCCTCACTTGAATCTTAATATTCACCTATAACCTGACAAAGAAAACAAGCCAACCGTGGAAACGTTAACGTAAACACCTTCATCTAATTACGTCAACAGCATTATGATCATAACTGTAAGAAAACCACACACCTTTGTTTTTACTCAGGGAATGTAAACACACAGGTTGACTTGATGTTTTGAATTTACATGTAGCACAAATGTCACCACATCTTTAGGTTTCCTGCTTTCAGCTAATACAGCAAGCAACAATGCGATGGTAATCTGTAAAATAAATTAATTAAACACAAAACATAACAAATACAGACGATATAAATCCAATTGATGTTTTTTTGTGGTGCCATTTAAATGTTTCTCTGAACATAAACTACCACATTATGATCAGTTTTTTGTCATGTGGTCCAGCAGCAGAAGTTTCATGTAACATCCAAGTACTACATTTAAAATGATTCACTTACAGTGTTCAACTTGTACTGTGGAACAAGAGTCCTAGGAAAAACCAACACCTATTGAAACAAACATTATACAAACAGCTGGTTCAATAATTGATGCAAGTCACAGCACACAGGCGGCTGCTTTTGCATTTCTCCGAATCATCTAACAAAGCTTTATTCTACCAAACAGGTAAAGGTAAGAAGTGTGTAACCACCTCTGCAGGCAGCAGCAACAGATATTATAAAAACATGATGCTTTCTAGTTTTATTTGCTACATCGCTTTTACACTACCTTGATTCATTTAAGTTGCAAGGGGGTCCTCAACAAGAAAAAGACTTGTAACCTAAAAGTCAGCTTTCCCTGGACTGATGGATTAGTTGGAGAAGAATAAAATAATATCTAGGCTTGTCAGCGTGGACAGTGATCCGTCATCTACCACCGCTGCAATGCAGTGAGAACAAGTTAAAGGAAAGTGGGGCTGGGACAATGTTACCTCATTTATATAATAAGAGGCCCCTCTACAGTAATGTGGGCGCACACACACCCCACTGCACACACATAAAAACAGAAAGCAGGGAAACAGAGATGCAAGTCTGATTAAAGCAGCACATTCCCCTGATTTCTCCTTTCCTGCTGACAGCGACACCTTTAAATGTTACGAGGGGTCATGTTCTGAACACGCTGCAGATTTCCACCCGCATCCACCTCAACACTGCACATTCCTGCCCCACCAGCAGGGAGGCCAGGTGGTCTGCACCAAGCAACCAAGCACACCCTCCTGCTGCTAGGCTGGGTTAGCGGCATAACAACTACAGCCACATTTGCACCTGTCAGAAACAATAATGTATGTACATGTACCTACACACATTGAGAAACTGAGCTTCTGTATCTTTTTCCTCAGAATTAAAAGGCTGATTTTCTTTTCAATATTGTCTTCTTTTAGATTTTGGTGAGAACATTCTGATATTGTGTGTGTCAAACCAAGCTAATAACCTGAACGCATCATTACGTCATGAATTTAACATTGAAAATAAACTACATAACAAAGTTTAATTATATTATTATATGAAATGAAATATTAGCAAGTGAATTGTTGCCATTATTATTTCTAGTAGCACGTGATTAGAACCATTTCCGGAAATGTATAGGTGATGTAAGATGAATCAAACTTTGACCTTTGCCATCTTTCACCCCACAGAATTACAGCTGCGATTCAGTCAGTGTTCCAATGGTGTTATTCTAATTTAGATTTAAAAAAGATCTAACCCAATGGTATAAACTCTCCGCATGTGTGAGTGTGTGTTTAACAGTGTGTTGGATCAATAAGTAGCAAGTTAATCAGCCTCTCTTCATCAGAGTGCAAAAGCTCACTTGACACGACACACTATAAAGAACAAACTCCGCATGCACACATACTGTGCATGCAAGCAAATATATACATATTCATGCGTGTGAGAGCTGGTCTGGACTCTTTTGCATCTCCATTATTTAAGCTTATACGAACTGTGTGTGCATGTGCTACGGTAATTGAGGTGATCTGGCATCCACACATACACATATTAATGCATAGATGTTTACATGCCTATCTGTATTAACTAATTAACTAATAACAATTCTGTTGAAAGCTCAAAAAAACCCTTATTATTACAACAGTATTTGGTTTGAAATGATGATATTTCTGTACATTTCTGCAGGATAAAACTACACATGCACATGTGTCCAGCAGCTGTATCTTGTAATTTAATTTATGGGGTTTTCACATGAGGAGACTTGCTACATTCAGGCAGCTACTGTCACCGAACATGCTCTGTATTCTTTGTCTAACTAGGTCAAAGTTAAAACAATCTAAAGTCTGAGCATCGGGGCGCAGTGACTTTCTCGAGCAGTTGTGGAGTCGGGCATCGACCCTCAAACACAAACACTAAAAAGAAGAATGGAATTACGCAGCGTTGAGCACTTTGATGCTGATCATGTGAAAGCAGCTCTAGCTCTTGTCTGAATGCAGCCAGGCACTCATACACAGGTCTTACAGCGAAAGAACCCAATTGCCATGAAGTATGAAACTATTCTAACACACTATTGTAATTCAGTGGCGTGGAGAGAAAGGTAACATCACTGATATTTGGAGTCAAGAAGACACAATTACTCGATTACTCAGAGCAATTTACACCAGTGTATACTTGTTTACCCTGTGCCACTGGTAACAACACAGAGACTAGCTAAATATAAATATACTCATATTGCGGCATGATGTTAAGCAACACTCAAGTAACTAAATGTGTCAGTCTGGTAGAAGGAGACCGAGCGATGATAGCATGTGACAAAGTCATGATGACTATGTGATTTACTAAATGCCCTCAGGGTAACCCTGTATTCCTATTCTTAGAAGCTATGGCAGTTCAGGCCATGATACTCAAACACTAAACCAATCAGAAGTCATCTCATCAAATTTTCAACCCATCTCGCTCATTACTTGTCTCCCCTCTCACTACTCAAGCCTTTTTTCTAAAAAGCCTCGGATATTCTATTCTTGATCTTTGCTGAGAAACAGAATTTGACTGCGGTTGATATTTAAAATGAGACATAGGCAGCAGGTAGCTGAGGAAAGAGTACTAGAAAAAGGCTTTTATCATCAGTCTAATCCTTTAGTTTAGAGGCAATACAACGGTCCTTTCCCTGGAAACTGAGCACCTCCTGTTGCTGATTGAGGTTTTACTAAGCCGTGTTCGTTTTATCATTGTCCTACTGTTGACTATCCGATTCATCTTTCACATTTAATAATGAGTTCTCAAGGTCTCCTCAGAAAAAATTACAATACACACAAGTTTGCATTCTTACACCATGGCCTAACCCTATATTCTTCACAAAAATGTCAACTGAAAGAGTGGTAACCCCACAATATTTAAAAAAAAACAAACAAACCTGTGAGGACGGACATATGTCATATGACATATGACATATGTATACTACACACACAGTACAACATGCTAAAACACACTCTGTCTCATTCATACATACAAACTCATGCACAGCATCTGCTGCTTTAAAACATCTGAGAGTTTATTGTCTAGGTGCCTTCAGCACAAATGTTCACTTCTGAGAGAAACAGTTTTGGCTTTCAGCAGGTTTTACAGAGCCATACCTGGGATGTATGTGTGTGTGTGTGTGTGTGTGTGTGTGTGTGTGTGTGTGTGTGTGTGTGTGTGTGTGCGCCCCCACAGATGGGACATACTGTAGGCTTATAGAGTCTGCTAGATTTTGCTGATGAAAGGGATTCTGCTTAATGCATAATTCAGGACATTTGAAGCCCTGAGTAGGTTCTACACTGTGCCATACCTCGCTCTCCCTCTGTGTTATTTTGTGATGATCGCCATCTTTTTAAGTCAAAATGACTTCAACAGTAATCTCTTAGAGTCTGCTTGTGACTTATCTCAGAAAACCCACAGGTGAATGTATGGTTGATGCACTCTCTCTTACACACACATTCAGTATGGGTTTGGTCTACTATGTTGCTGCAGTTCAAGTTGCTATCAACAGGTGCAACTTTTTTGGGATTGTGAGAAACAGTAATGATACACAGTGGATGTGGCTAGCCGTACTACTTAAGATAGAAGTTAGAAGACCTATAAAACAGCCAAATATAAAATCAATAAACTTTATATCCTTAAGGTGGATTAACTGCAAACTATATACCTACAAAGCTAAACAGCCATAGGCAAGAGGAAGAGGCGCTTCAAAAGTGAAGTTGATGATTAAACAGCTTGTTTGACTATATTATACAGCTCATATAACAAGAAGCATGTGTGTGGGAGAGGTGTTAGGGGATGTCTCTGTACCACTGGCTCTATGAAGAGGTGAAGATGAAGAGATGGAGGTGGGTGGAACACATTGTGGTTGGTAAACAGGGCCAAAACAGGAAAGCGTGGGCCCACCTGACAATCACCTCACAGCCTGTACAATGTTTCCACGCTGTAGAAAATAAGGTTAGCTGGTGAAAAATACTGAGACAGCAATTAGTCGCTCTTTTGCATGTCCTGAGGCTTCATACAAAGTACCAAGGTGCATGCACCTGTGCTACACTCAAACAGCTGATACTAATCTCCCAGCTTCAGGCTTTTTAAGTGAGATTTAATTCCTGCTAGCATTCCCTTTTCTCATAGAAGAGTTGCAGCTTTGATACAGAATACTGGTTGGACAATTCCAACCGCTTTTAGTAACTGCCATTAGGGTTGATTACATGTATTCTATAGCATTTTGCAAGTTTACTGTAAAATTACATAACTACACAGTCTATAGCTTTATATGGTTACATGTAGGTCAGTACAGGTTACGTATTTGTGGTAATGTTACTAAACAGATGGCATTTCCTCTGCAGCAATGGCCTGATATACAACAACATCCAACCAGGGATGGAAACTAGCAGCAGCCACCAACCAAACGCTGGTAAAAAAAATGAAAGTGGCTGGTAGATTTCAGACACAAAATAATGATTTACTGTTGAGTTACTGATGAATTTGAACATTTATCTGTCAGTGGCTGGTAGATGTTCTCATTTAAAAAAAAGTTAATTTCCAACCAGGCTTCACAACCAGGGGTTAAACAGTGCTTGATTTAGCCTGTTCCACATTAATCTGATTTTACAAAAGAAGATTAGTGCAACTCCAGACCTAAGTGAAGGCTTAAATGAACCAATGAAACAGATTCAACTTCAGAGTAATGCTCTTATTGTATGGAATAGCAATGTTAAGAAAATGGACCACGGCATTGAGAGCCGCCAAACAAGCACAGATGCACACTGACTTTGCTTGGCTTCATACAATTTTTGATGTTGTAATGTTTGGCTGTACAGTAACATTTATTAGTGCAGTATGTTTACATGTATGTCTAATAGCTACTGCTTCCTTTTTTAATCCTCTGTAGTTCCATTAAACATGTAAACTATAGACATTTTTAAGGCCATTTATGGTTCTGGCCATACTTAAGACACCCAGATGTTTTCAGGTCTTGATTATTTGGAATCCAATGTCCAGAAGTGACTTTATGACAAAGTGCCCTGAGATAACGTTGTTATGATATGGCGCTATATAAATAAAACTGAATTGAATTGAATTGAACCAGTTCAGCCAGTTTACATACTTTATCCAGATGAACACCTGCTCTTGTCATAATGTAAACTCTGTCTGTGAAACCCCTCTAAATGCTTTTGTTTTGTCACCTTGCTCCTATTGGACATAACAGCATCCCATTCATTTCCAACCAGCACACACAGCTACGCTTTTCTAGAATATTTTTGTTGTTGTTGGAGTTGATCAATGAAAGAGTGCTTTTGTTACCTCCATGTAGCTATGACAATTAATCAACTCCTCTAAAAATCAATACTCTGCAGTTGCATTGAAACACAACCGGTCAAATACCAGGATATTTGATATCTAAATAAGGGCCAGTCCTTGTCTGTGGCATCTGAAATTGGACCTGAAATGGCCTGAGGAACAAACCTAAACTATAAATTCAAATTGTTGCCACTGCTCACAGTGGTAGCTCTGCCACTGTTAATCAGTTGCTAGGTTCATTCTTGAACAAGAGATGCTAAAATGTGCTCAGATTCATAGTCCTGTAATTAATGTGTCTTAGATTAAAGTGTCCAAGAAATGTCATGTATTGTCCTCTTCCTAGCAGATTCCATGCTGGCATGGAGCAGCCGTGAGTCAGCCAGAGCCAGCCCCCTGCCTCATGCTGAAATCAGAGAAACCACAAGAATGTAACAGCTTCTGTTATTATCCCTCCCTGCTGCTGAGGCTGCCTGATAGCCTGCCCCAGAAAATAGCAGTGAGGCTGCCTGTTTCTCTCTCTCTCTCACACACTCATGCAGTCTTGTTCCCTTGTTCTCTCTGTCCTCTCGTTTTCATCTCTGACACACACACACACACACACACACACACACAGATTCTCTCAGGGTATGGTTGTCCATTTTGCTCGCTTTCTGTCTGCACACACAGATACCGTATATAAGCTCTCACACACACACACACACACACACACACACACGCACACAC
>LKNJ01003177.1:0-51151 GCA_002120245.1 Maccullochella peelii | reverse complement strand
ACAGTGCAAAATCACTTAGATTGCGATTTGTTTTTCCTGCTGAGAAGTGCTACAAACCCAGGGCTGTCAGACACATTGAAACATCTAGACAAAATGCCAACAGAATTGACCAAGCTGATACAGTACATAACGAACCGGCAGACACACGGTAAAATAGATCAAAAGATGAGGGACTGTCCATTAAATTGTCCTATGTTTCTGCAACTGTCTGCTAACATGAGAAAGAGTTTACTGGGCTCCAGAATGAGTTGCCATTGACTTTAATTGTACCAGTCCAAAGTACCACTTTAATATCGACACCTTCTCTACACTCATTACATTACATTCATATCGCCTTCTTGCCTAAAAATGGAGCAGCATGATGTTCCATGTGTAACGTTCATTGCTGTACACTTCAGACATTTATGTGTTACAGAAAGCTGACTCAGGAGCTCCTCTGAAAAATGTGTTGGCGATAACTGTCCTGTGGCCTTGTTCTGCCTTTTCCTGTGCAACTTTCCCGTCTGTGCCACTGTGAACAGGCCGACGTCTTTCACAGCAAGGACAGACAGGGACAGCGGCTGTAGAAATAACTACAAATTGCTAATGTTTTCTATACTGATAGCACAATGAAAAATAAAATAAAAATAAGTACATTTTAACAAGCTAACATGTTAGCTCGTATGCCACTTTTTAATCTTAATCATGTCAGATTTAAATTTCAGCTGTCAATTTAGCCGTCTATAGCTACAAGATCAATCCAGCTTATACAATTAATACCAAGTTAACATACAGTAAGATTACATGGGTCCCTGATTAACTCACCATACCAGTTAGCTTCAGTCGTGTTAACCAGCTATACAGCAACATAAGATGACTAACGTTAGCTTGTAAAGGTTAACTGACTTTTTATGCTAAGGTTACTGCAGCAGTTACAACACAGCCGTTACAACACAGCCTTACTGTGGGGTTGGTTTTGTTTCTTGCAGTCAAAATTAAGCATTAACTTATTAATTTTATGCCATGTTTATTCAAATGCTTCATTCAAAGTTTACATTTTGCCTATCATACAGTGGGGCAAAAAAGTATTTAGTCAGCCACCAATTGTGCAAGTTCTCCCACTTAAAAAGATGAGGAAGGCCTGTAATTTTCATCATAGGTACACTTCAACTATGAGAGACAGAATGGGGGGAAAGAATCCAGAAAATCACATTGTAGGATTTTTAATGAATTAATTGGTAAATTCCTCGGTAAAATAAGTATTTGGTCACCTACAAACAAGCAAGATTTCTGGCTCTCACAGACCTGTAACTTCTTCTTTAAGAGGCTCCTCTGTCCTCCACTCGTTACCTGTATTAATGGCACCTGTTTGAACTCGTTATTAGTATAAAAGACACCTGTCCACAACCTCAAACAGTCAGACTCCAAACTCCACTATGGCCAAGACCAAAGAGCTGTCAAAGGACACCAGAAACAAAATTGTAGACCTGCACCAGGCTGGGAAGACTGAATCTGCAATAGGTAAGCAGCTTGGTGTGAAGAAATCAACTGTGGGAGCAATTATTAGAAAATGGAAGACATACAAGACCACTGATAATCTCCCTCGATCTGGGGCTCCACGCAAGATCTCACCCCGTGGGGTCAAAATGATCACGAGAACGGTGAGCAAAAATCCCAGAACCACACGGGGGGACCTAGTGAATGACCTGCAGAGAGCTGGGACCAAAGTAACAAAGGCTACCATCAGTAACACACTACGCCGCCAGGGACTCACATCCTGCAGTGCCAGATGTGTCCCCCTGCTTAAGCCAGTACATGTCCAAGCCCGTCTGAAGTTTGCTAGAGAGCATTGGATGATCCAGAAGAGGATTGGGAGAATGTCAGATGAAACCAAAATAGAACTTTTTGGTAAAAACTCAACTTGTCGTGTTTGGAGGAGAAAGAATGCTGAGTTGCATCCAAAGAACACCATACCTACTGTGAAGCATGGGGGTGGAAACATCATGCTTTGGGGCTGTTTTTCTGCAAAGGGACCAGGACGACTGATCCGTGTAAAGGAAAGAATGAATGGGGCCATGTATCGTGAGATTTTGAGTGAAAACCTCCTTCCATCAGCAAGGGCATTGAAGATGAGACGTGGCTGGGTCTTTCAGCATGACAATGATCCCAAACACACCGCCCGGGCAACGAAGGAGTGGCTTCGTAAGAAGCATTTCAAGGTCCTGGAGTGGCCTAGCCAGTCTCCAGATCTCAACCCCATAGAAAATCTTTGGAGGGAGTTGAAAGTCCGTGTTGCCCAGCCACAGCCCCAAAACATCACTGTTCTAGAGGAGATCTGCATGGAGGAATGGGCCAAAATACCAGCAACAGTGTGTGAAAACCTTGTGAAGACTTACAGAAAACGTTTGACCTCTGTCATTGCCAACAAAGGGTATATAACAAAGTACTGAGATGAACTTTTGTTATTGACCAAATACTTATTTTCCACCATAATTTGCAAATAAATTCTTTAAAAATCCTACAATGTGATTTTCTGGATTTTTTTTTTCTCATTTTGTCTCTCATAGTTGAGGTATACCTATGATGAAAATTGGAGACCTCTCTCATCTTTTAAGTGGGAGAACTTGCAAAATTGGTGGCTGACTAAATACTTTTTTGCCCCACTGTATATTGTGTCCCTGCCCCTGGTCTCGAAACTCCACTGAAGCCCTGTTGTTTGTCCTGCATGCCTACCATGTTTAAGCTAAGCCCTTTTCAAAAAAGGAATCCCCAACATTACTGGCTTCATCTATTAATCTGTTTAAGTGAAAGGATCATTCCTATCCTCAGGTTGTGAGTTAAAGTTAGGCCCAGATGTCAACAAAAGAGCGCAGGGAGGTAACAGAGGAATGTTTGTGTGTGTGCTGTAACCAGATATCTCGCGTATACGCATGTTGTCAATGTTTTCCCTCTCGCTTTCTTCACTGCATTGTATTACACGCACAGTGGCGACATTTTCACTGCCTCCATCTACATTCGGCACCTTGACTAAAACAGAGGAAATTATGGAGAGGTAGAAATTACAAACACCTTTGTCTTGAACAAGATGGTAATGTAGACTAGGATTCAAGACCAGAAGAAAGAAGGGATTGATACAAAACAACCGGGCCGACAGCGGAGAAATTGGAAGCAGCATGAAATACAAACAGCACTACTAATGTCCTGTGTTTTTAGACTGCTCTTTATGTTCTTGTTTGAGTTGGATATGGAATTCTTTCGCACTTCCTCCACAGATCTCCAAGCAAAACAAGCAGCGGATAAAACAAGGTTTGACCATGTAAACTGTTGAGGTTCCAGAAATAACCCTGTCAAGTGTCACATAAAAACACACTGCTTGTCTGAAAAAGAGGGCAGACTAAGGGTGTAGAAACATGGTAACCAGTGTAAGGGTTTCTGCTTCTAGACTTTTAATAGATGATGGAATCAAAATGAAACTCATTTACTGTCACAAATGTTGCTCATTGGTAAAATGTCACCACTTTTTAGCTACATGATTGTAAGTAATTTAATCCAGTTTAACTCTGGAAAAAACATTTGTAAACCAGTGTCTTTCTTTAAGCTCAACTGGTCACATTTCATCTCAACCGGAGATGAAAAACAATGAAACCTTGGTAGTTCGTGTGTGTGTGTGAGGGAATCCATTTTTGGCTGTGACACAGTTCTTAAGCAACTGTGTCCTTTGACCTCCTGAGGTATTCAAGGCTCTTTAAGCAGCTGTTTCATAGACAGACCTCAGGATCTCTCACACACACACACACACACACACACACACACACACACACTAAGCTCAGGTTATAATGGGAACATGGCAGCAGGTTATAACAGGCACGTGGCAATAGGTCTACAAGTCTTTGCTGAGCAAATCGCAATACACCTTTAAGAAACGGTGGGTGTGTGTAAATGTGCATAGAGGTGCATGTGCCGCTGTGTATATGCATTCTGTGGGACAGTGGGAAGAATGATAGTGAAGGAAAGGACAGGCCAAAACACGCACTGGAACATAACTCTTGAGTAAAGAGTTAGGAGCCAGCTGCACTCGCATACCTGAGGAGTGTAAAGGTGGGGGTGGGGCTGCAGGGGAGAGGAGTCCTCTCTTTCAGAAAAAAACATTTGGTAATCATACCATCCAGTGGGTATTCTGTGATTATATAACAACACAGAGCAGCGGCGTTCAGGAAGGACTGATCTCATCATCTTACCCAAATTTTGACTCCAGCCTCAGTCTGAGAGCAGTCTTTATCTGTAGACATGCTCTTGTTATAGACACTTGAACAAGATTGATGCACAATACTTCCCAACTATTGTGCATTACTTTTGTCACCATATCTGGACTAAATTCCAACTACATTTCTAATATATATTTAGACTGAACTAAATCCTAAACCCTGTGCCTCAATTTAACAGACGACTTGCTCGAAAAGTCAAATATGATCATATCACTCTCTGAGCAGCTTGCCTACATACTTGAGCCAGGGGGAGTGGTCACACACTGACTTTGGTGCAACAGCCATTTTGCTAAAAAATCCTTAACACCACAAATTTATGACATATTGTTCCATTGGATTGCAAGTGTTATCCCTGTTACACAAATATCAAACCCCATTGTATCAGCGTGTTACTGACACTTCAACAATGGGAGACAGCTAAGACAAGAAATGTACGTGACTGGAAACAAACCAAATATGCCTACAGTTAAATGAATGAATGACTGCCAACCAACTGCCCAGGAGCTCATCAATATTTTGGTTGTGACTGATCAGTAGCCAGCAAAAATTTAAAACTGGTTCTTGGTACCAATCCCTAAAGACTACAGAGCTCTGGGTGGAAAAGCAGAGTAGAAAGTCAGACAGGGTGGGAAGGATGATGAAGATGACAAAGTGAGCACACTTCAAAAAGTTGAATGCATTCAAAAGAGATACCCTTTGAAAGAAACTGGCAATAGGTACAGGTACGTTTTCTTATTATTACTAGTGTATTTGACAGGGACAGTGATCATTGATCAATGAAAGAAAGAACTACAAATGAGGCAGAGTTAGCATGGAAGGCTAATTTTCATCTGCTGTCCCTGACCAGATATTAAAAATGCACCCTGGATCCGCCTTTACCAAAAATAATATTCAAATGAATGAATAAAATGTTTGGGTATTATTTTCTAAGAACAAATAATAATAATTATGGAAGTTACTCATTTAATTCATTATTGATGGAAAGCACCACAGGAATTACATTTTATTTGTTTTGGAGGTATGTTCCAAAATGGCACCCACCCATTCATCAGTTACCCCCCGTCCCCTTCTGTTTGCCCACTGGTCCAGCCACTTTTTCTCCCATTCCTCCATTTATCCGAAGGCCATCTCTGCATCCATCCACCTCATACCCAGTGATCATCAATGATCATGTTAATCCTTTAATGTCTTTATGTTGCGCTGTCTTAATCTAACCTCTGCAAGGCTAGCTAAGGCCCTGCTTACACCTGGCATTCCTATGCGTCTTGGGTGATCCGATCACAAGCGGACAGCTCAAAGTGCGTCACACCTGGCATTAAAATGCGTCTCCACATGAGTCACGAGGAACCACTTGTGATTGGATCTCATTTCCCCACTCTATATGCAAATAACATGTACATCATTTCCGTTTGCAAAGATCAAATGCGATGTTGTTTTTAACCAGCAGGAGGCAGCAATGCACTTCCCTTCTTCTTGTTTTATTGTTGTGGCTTCTTCTTTAATATGATGCACTTTAATATGATGCCATTGGTGCCAGAATGAGTACATACTTCTGCTTACACAGAGGACGTGAGTTGAGTAGGCGGGCCTTCAAATGTGGCCCAGGACACATTTGCATACACACTGCTAAAAGAATATGGCCCAGACCACCTCAGAATGTGGCCTGAGCGATCGGATCTCAATGCGTCCTCAATGCGTCTTGGGTGCATTCACACCTTTGTGATCGGATCACCCAAGACACATGTTAATGCCAGGTGTAAACAGGGCCTAAGTCTATCTCACAGCCCCCAGACTATAATCTAGCTAGCTTTATCTCCTGGCTCTGTTGCCATAATCTAGCCTTGCATTTTTCAGAAACTGGGTTAGAACACACAAGTGACTCATAATAGGGCTGATACCGATGATGAATTACAACAGATATCTAGAGGTAGTATTTATGTTGGACTAGTGGAATAAAAGGTCAATCTTTCTGAATAAATCAAGAAGTTTTGAGTCATTTTGTAGATGTAGGTCCGAGAAAAAAAAATGGTGGTCTTCAGAAAAATCAAACAGACACTGATATTCCACACTGGGGTTTAAGTGGATTAAAAGCTAGAGAGGTCTCTAAGAGCCCGTGGAGTAAATTTGAATGTGATATGCTCTACAGATTTTACCACACCTGCAACAATTAAATAAAAAGAAACCCTGTGATCTATATGACAATGCTACTACTGTCCAACTATGAATCAGTGTTGTTCATTCCTAAATAAAACATGCATTTTCCCCTGCTAGGACTGAATCTATCTAGCCTACACTCAATTCACAAGGCCACTGTTATTTTGGTCCCAGTGTTCACAAGCAGAAAATAATTAGTTTTAGTCTGGGCTTAAAATTTTTGAATTTATGTGAACAGGTGAGTCTTCTTTTATCATTTTCTGAATTATATTGAGATGACAATGCTAAAAGCCTGACAGAGGCATCCACATGATGCTATTATTCTTTACCACCAATCAAAACCTGTGTGTCACTATTAATATGCTTGCTTTTCCATTTTGGAAGTCTAGATCTGTCAAGGCACCTTCGTCCTGGCATTCTGTAGCTGTGGTATCATGCACTGAATAAACACAGCTGTGTTTGGGGCTTGGGAGACGATTTTCGCGAAAGAGTTGTGCCATATCCGCCCCAGCAACAGACCACTAACTAGCTGCCTTTCTGAGAGCTATCTGGCTGGATATTTATGTGAATGGATGGCTGTTTGGCTGGTAAGGACTGCCAGTCAGACAAACTGAAAGTGCTGTCAGGCCAATGACGGTGATCTGAGAGTGCTACCAGCCCGTGTTAGGTAAAATTGTATTTGTCAATATCAAATCATGTTTTTAAATGTATGGTGGCCATTTTGCCTCCCACTTCAGAATTACTTATTTCCCTTCATGTAATTACTGATGCAAGATGCACAACTTTCAAGGAAAAATAAGCTGGCACAAAATCACCAGTAATTTGGCAACAGTGGTGTGCAGCCACTGTTAACTTAAATGGCCAAACCCTGTCTATCAATGGCTCTGCTTACTGAGCTTCCCAACTGCAAATAGGACTGTGAACTTTCCAAAGGGTTATAATAGAATGGACAGGCAGCTGGTCCTCTTGGTTAAACATGAACAGGCTGCTCTTTGACGGGGCTGTCACCAACAGTCATCATAGGTCACAGGGAGCCTGGTCTCACTCAAATAAAGAGGAGGTCTAATGAGGGATCTTGAAAGGTAAGTGCCACACAATTTGTGTATGGGGTGGGGAAAAAGCAACTTGGTGGTACTACATTGAGAGAGAATTAAAAAAAAACAACATTATGGTGACAGAAGTGAAAGTTAATACTAACAGTTTTTTTCATAGCTCTTCTGGCAATGGATCCAAGCCTACCAATGTAAGACAGGCAAATGCTAGCATCTTTAAAGCCTGATAATGTATCTTGGCTGCAGCACCCAGCCAGCAGTCTTCCTACCATCACTGTCAGTTAACACCAATAATCTGTCAGCACTACTCTGCGCCATGCTGAGTGGTAGGGTGCGCCTTTCCAACGTTGAGACTTAACACACACAAGGTGTCAGACAAAGATAGAGAGAAAAGGGAAGAGTAACTCAAAGCAGCAAAGAGGTGAGAAGCAGCAGGCGAGAAAGTCAGAGAGACAGCAGCTAAAGCTCAGGGTGCATAAAGATGACATCCTCCTGGACTGACACAATTATGAGACTCAAGAGAAACACAGCATTAAATTCCAAACAGGAAATGGTATTTGATCTAATGGCTTCATCCATTCACTTTGCACAAGCCTTCTTGTACAAAAGCAAGGAGCTTTAGGCACATAATGTTCTACACATTCTCCAACGTTCTGTGTTCCTAGCCAATCCCACAGTGTATACACATCTCAGCCTTTCAAACCGGCAAGAACAATGGTTGACCTTTGACTTCTTTTCTATGTGGGCTGGTTTATGATGTTTAACAAGATGTTCATCTTTACGCATCCTCTCCTCCACAGGCACCAGCAAACCTGTGGAGATACATCTGCAAAAACAGCATGATGATAAATTGGCGAGAGATCTAAGCATGTCAAAGTGGACATGAATTAGCTGCACCTCCTAGCCTTGCCACATTAACACTAATTAAACAGCCGAACGCTTGCATCCATCGACCAAAGCATTGAAGATGTAGTGCTAGCTGAATTATTCAACACTGTTCCTCACTTAATAGCTTCTCCAGCTCCAACTGAAACAACAGAAGAGGAGAGGTGGATAAAGAGGAAATTCCTTACAAAACTCTAAAAGGTAACCAAAATCTTTGCCCTTGTTGTCAAGCTACAGGCAATGTTGACCAATAGTTTCTCAAACTGTTGTGTATATTACAGGCCTGGAGGCTGTGCCCCAAGGCTGAGAATAATTTCAACTAAAGTGAAGACAACTGGCAGAAATTATTCATTTTTAGCTATTGCTAACCAACACAATGAGGTTGAGGTTGACTAAGAATTGTTGGAAATGAACATAAGGATAAATTACTATTTGCCACTGCACCATATCCACAGTTAAATTTAAGCAAGTTGCCTGGGGATCTGATGATATTACCTAATAACCAACTTGCTCCCATGGGATCCCCCTGCCACACCTGTGTGGCTTCCACTATCCATATCCTCCACTCGCTTTTTACTATCTGTTCTCTCTCTCTGACTCTCTCTCTCTCTCTGACTCTCTCTCTCTCTCTGACTCTCTCTGACTCTCTCTCTCTCTCTCTCTCACACACACACACACACACACACACACTTTTGCTGTACACCACAGGGATGGAAGGTTCAGGTGCGTTGCTCAAGTGTGCCAGGGCCATTGCCACAGGCAATTTAATCTTCACCAGCTGAGTCCATCCACTCTTAAAACTCAGGACTTCTTCAGGTTTGGGCAAAGCAAAAGCAAATAAAGTTCACTCCAGGGTTCTCCTCAGCACACCATTTACGCTATATATATTTATAATATGGATAGAAGTAAAAATAAAAAAAGTAAAAAAACAAACTTTGCACAGCCTTATTTAGTCATGTTTATGTGCCAACAACGCCACAGCACAGCCTCCAATCCTACTGTATGTTTCAGCTATCACAGATGGGAGCTGCAGGATTGTGCCTATAAAAGAAGCCTGGGTGCATGACTCTCCTATCTTTGAGCTCAAAAATCCACTGTTGCAAAATAATCCTGACTACCACAGCTTTAATATATAATATGGCGGTGGCAATCAACAGCTTAGAATGGTGTCCCAAATAAAAATGTGCAACATGGCAGGCCTAATTCCCAAGATAAGTAGTTCAGCTTCAGCAACCATCAGACAGGGATTCCCAAACGTATTCAGGTCAAGACCAACCATAAACATTAGGTCACACACCCATTTTTTGGAGTTCCATCTGCTAAGTTTTTTTTGTTTATATGGATTCCTTCAGTATGGATACTGTAGAAAACAACTGCTGCTGTCCAATCTAACAGAGAAAAAAAAGATCTGTAAAATTACACACCTTATACATATATGTCATGTGGGTTGGAAGCATCTGGGGACCCCCCAACCACACTTTTGGGGTTGAAAACTGAACCCAGCCACTGGATTTCATTCACAAGTCCTTCCTTTGCGGGGATCCCATTCAGAACCAATCGGGGCTCTAAGCCATGACTCTAAAGTCATTTTGCTGTTTAGATGGAGAAAAAGACAAGAAAACGCCAGGGAGGGAGAGACAGAGCCTAGACAGACAGGACAGAGCAGGGTCCATATGATCTCAGCAGCGGCAGCAGACTGGCAAGCAGCAGGCAGCAGAGGAACCGACTGCGACCCAAAAGATGTGGCACGGATGGTGGAGGATTACGTCATCGAAAAAAAAGGAGGACGCCTCATCATACAGCAAACCCTCACATCAGTTACTTAACACCACACAGTTAACGGCGTTTCAGCAGCAGCGAGTCGTTTTCTGTCATTTACTTCGCGAAAAAAATCAATTATTGATGCACGGACAACTAAAAACAGGGTCGGAATAAGCAGCTTATCCATACAGGCCCTCTCCTGTGACATTTCTAGAATGTGACACGTACATGAGAGCAGTTGTAACAACCGGTGCTTCACCGATCATTTAGCAATGAATGACAAAACCCAACCAACATCAATGTTATCTGAAGGATCTATTCGCGCTAGTTGTATCTATTTACCGTTGATGCTAGATGGTAAAAGACACATATTAGCTCAGTCAAACAACACTTGCGCCAAACACTACAACGCAAATCACTTAATAACCACTAATTAATGGCTATCACATATGATAAAGGAATGTCATCTTTAAAGCCACATCCGTGGCAACAGAACTGACACTGCACTGGTTCCATTTAACGCCAACTGGACTCTGGTCATTAAAAGGGCTTATTGTACACTGTATAATGTATTAGCTATTAACGGCCTATTTAACTCAATTATGAATGTCGACTTGAGCAAGGCCGAACAAAGTTTTAATAATTCAATAAATGCATACCAATACTGCGCACACTGGATTAGCTACTGTTTCGCAGCTACGTAAAGTAAGCTGCGAGATATTGAATGGGCAGAGGAACAGCTAGCTAACAAGCAAGCTACACAAGCACTGGCTATTAAGGTTATAGAATAAAAGGTCAATTTCTTTTTGTGAGATCCCACTCTGGCAGACACGAGTGTAATAACAAAAAAAGGCCCCTTGGAGAAGAGTTATCCCAATGTTATTTCGCAACATTAGTCTTTTTAGCTGTGCGGGGAGCAACTTGGATAAAAGTGACAGCGCTAAGCTAGCTAGCCTTAGCTAACGTCAGCTGGCTGTAAAAACTGGTGGCCTGTGAATGAGTGTCGTTCTTACCGTCATAAACTGCTCCAGGGGCGTCCAGTTTTTAAGGAATATATTTTTTTGCAGTATGAGGAAAATGGTTAGTGTGGGGGCGATATAGCCCGAACATCCAAGATCAGTTCACCCGCTGCCGATGAAACCCAAGCATCATCATTATCACCGTCTTCATCAGTACTCAGAGTCCGGCGCTGCTTCACACACATCCATCCAGCAGAGCGGGGCCTCCTCCGGGCTCGACCATGCAACTGGCTCGGCGACGACGGATAATCCACAAGACAGGAGCCCCCGCAGTAACCATTGGCTAGACACGGCGACTAGCAGTCATTTCAGGTCGAGAGAATGAAAAATATATTCCCACGCAGGCGTAAAAATAAAGAAGATGTGATCAGCAAAAGGTTACGAGTGAAAATGTTTGGACTTCAAATCACAGAATAGGCAAATGTTGCGTTTCTGACTATCCCAACATGAGCCTGTGCGTTGTAGAGAGCGTTCCCTGGTGCCTCTGCAGCTGCTCTGCCTGCCTGCCCGCCTGCCTGCCTGCCTTGCAGCACAGCAGCGATCAGCATAGCTACGTAATGGCGCAAACCGAGTGCACAGGGGCGGGGCCACGGAGCGGGAGGCGCGCAGTTTCTTTTTCAGCGCACCCAGGTAAAACCGCTCCAAAATATCATCTTACATATCCCCACACTTAACTGCATTGTAACCCTTATAAATAACATAATGGTAATAGTTTTTATTTGTGTCAATCAAATGCTCCTGTCAAAATGTGGTCCCCGTGTGGTCACAAACGCTGATATCAAGAGCTGACAGAGGTATATAACATATGTTTACCTGATCTTAATATGTACTGAAAATGTATGTGTATTTACTGAACAGCACATGTGGAATGTGTATAATATATTGCAGCATGTACCAAGTATTTCATACACTGTAAAAAAAACAACTATATTCTATCATAGCTTTATATTTGCTAATACACATACCTACCATCTGAATAATACAATAGGTTCTGTATTGACAATGCAGTTCTTATGTATTCTGATATTTATTGCAAATTCCCTCTTTTACCTTAAATGCTATATTTTTCTGTATAGGTCAAATACATTACATAATGATACACAACCGGTTGAGACAGATGACCGCCCACCCAGAGCCTGGTTCTGGTTCTGGTTCTGCTCGAGGTTTCTGCCTGTTGCCTAGTGCTGCTCATGGTGGGAATTGTTGGGTCTCTGTAAATATAAAGAGTCGGTCTAGACCTGCTCTATATGAAAAAGTGCCCTGAGATAACTTTAGATAGAGATATGGCACTATATAAATAAAACTGAATTGAATAGAATACACTCAAAACATTGAATTAATATGGCTGAGACTGTAACTTAATGCAAACACACACACACACACACACACACACACACACACACACACACACACACACTTGGATTTGATTTTAATTGAAATGTATTATTAACTTGAATTTCATTTTGAAAAGAGCCCTGAATGAGTCTGAATTTCAGAATGAATGCAATTATGAAAATTACTTTTCCTGTTCTCTTTCACTTCAAGTCCAAGCCTGCCCATTCAGACCAAATGAATCTGTAGCCTGCCATTCATACATTGTAAAAGAAAGATAGCAACAAATGGTGAGAGTGGTAATGTGGGCTGTGCTGACCTCAAGTGGTTTGAAAAAGAAACAGCCTACAGCGCAACAAACAATGGACCATTGTACAGTAACTCTGTTTGGCATACAATGAAGTAAGCAGATGAAGTGGAGTTGTGAGAACAAGACAATAAGCCCAGTGTTGTTGGTATGCATATCCCAAAAGCCACTTTGTAGCCGGGGAAATGATGGCGTAGACCTAAAAGTTCAGTCAAAGCTTTTTTTCTTCTTCTTCTTCTTCACAGGGACATTCCTAATCAGTTCTATGTATTTATTGATTTTTTTTCGCAGCTTTCTTCAACTGTGTAGTATGACCTGGTGATAAGGGGATTATTTTTAACACAAATATTTAGTTCACTTACTGGGGAAAGCATTTTTTTGATGCAGAGTGCAGGGTGTCAAAGCCCACAATCTGCTGCATAACCATGGATATGGAACAAATTCTGCATCTTGCTCAAGGGCACTAATAATGTAGAGAGGACGCTTGCTGTCAGTGAACACTGATCCCAAGCTGTCCTGAATAAGAACAGTCCCTCTACTCCACCAGTTCTACCACCTGCATGCTTTTAATGTCTAGATTTGACACCATATCCGAACCTTGAACAAATGGAACTTGGGTGCTATATGAGGAGCTCTGAGTCACAATAAACTGCATATTAAGATTATAATCGCTAAACAAATTAGTTGGGGTCATGCAAATGAGTGTTACTCTCCTTAAAGGTAATTTGAATCACAACTAACTAACAATGAATTGCCATTGTTCTGCAGGCAGTTACAAAGAAGCATTCAGCTGAGCAGCCGAACACTTCAAAATCAAGGGCAAACCCTTGAGTTTGTTTGGAAATTCAGGCCCATGCTGAAGATCTGCAGGAACAGGAAACCTCTCTGGCGTTGCATGGTCATTATCCTGTACTGTGGTGATTCACTCTCCATTTTGAGAATTGATCAACTGATTCTACAGGAAGAAAAAAATAAAGGCTTTCAACTTTTGAGATATGAAAAAAATGCAAATAAAGAATTTAAGTGATTTGTCTTTTTGGAAACAACATCCCCGCCAGTCAGGACAATCCACCGAACATGCTGTCAACAGTTTTCACGAGGACTATTTTTGTAGTTCCAATGAACTGTTCACGGTAAGGTCTGTGGATAATTCAGGGTAACCAGAACATTGTTTGTGGGAAGACATGTTGCTGTTTAGTTGTAGTTATTTTGCAGTGCTGTGATCAAAACCCACAAACAAAATTCCATTTGCCCTGGTTCTAGTGGGGTTGTGGCAGAAATCTTGCAGATGGATTTCAAAACCAGGGCAAATAAGAGCTAAACAAAACTATGCATGGCTAGATACCAATAAATGTATAAGGAAATATGTTTTTCTGTAATTTGGGTGAACAGACCTGTTAAACTGAGTGTTTTGCAACACTGATCATTCCTAACAGGTTCCAATTGTAATATCTAAAGCCAAAAAAAAATGACACTATATTGCATGACAAAGCCTGTTCGACCATGTCAATTCAACAACATATATTTCATCACATGCTCTGACAGGCTTCAAAAATGTTTATTTGTACACAAGGTCCAGAATTAACCCTCTAAATCTTGTCTTTGTTGTATCAATAAGTGACCAGTCACACCGGCCACTAAACATTTGACACTCCAGGACTTTACAAGACTGTCTTGTAATTTGAATGGTTCCACACTGCAGGACTCATATAACGTTGCGCAAAATAACATTCAGCCCATGTGAGATATGAAAAATATGTTAACAATTCTTTGGGCCAGGATTTTTTTGTAGCTAAAAAAAGCTCAGGACCCCTCCCACCCTGCTATTTTTCAACAGTCTATTCAGAGATAAGCACAACTTACAGTAGATCATTACAGGCTCAGGTGAGGCCCAGGGACCTCCATTTTCATTCTCAACACAAAAGCCCCCCTCCCATTTCTTTTCAAACTTTCTCCTCTTTCAGCAGAGCGAGGATACCTTCCCTCCTGGATGTGTACGATGTGTGTTTCAGCTGAAGGAGGTGAGCAGGAAATAAGTTCCCACTGGGAGCATACATATCCTCTCCCTGCTGCCCCATCAGGGAGCGCAGAGTCTTGTTTCTGGACAGAATCTTATCGTAAAACTCAACCCCTCCTTTGGCATAATCACGGGACACTCCCGCTGCATGGCGGTCTGAGCTAAAGTCAATCCACTGGCTGACGGCATCCGATGTGAGGAAGTAGGACACGGCACCAAGCCCCAGTGCCACAACGTTCACAGCTCCGCGAAGCAGGGGAGGCCCTGTGTGGAGCTCAAACATCTGCTTCAGCACCACGCTGTACACCCATACCCCACCCAGGCAGAATGGGGCAACAGTAGCGTTCACAACAGGTCCTCCGGACTGCAAGCGGGCCACTTCTCGCGCTATGGCAAACTTCTGTGCATCAAGGGAAAACACTAGTGCCTCCTTTAGAGCAGAGCCAGCATCGCTGCTCCAGTCCACCGCTTTGCTGTTGATGAAAATGGTACGGTTGGTGATTCCGCTCGGGTCGTCGGCCGTGCTGTTGAAGTTTGCTGGGATGCCAATGTGGGCCCCTGCAGGAAGCCAAGGGACACCAGCACCAACCGGGTGGAACCCAAAGGAGGCGAAGGCAGAGAAATTCTTGGGTGAGCTGATACCATAGTCCTTCATCACCTACAGATGACAACAACATTATCATTTGGATTTTATGTCACTCTTTTTTCAATGCATATTGTGATACTTTAATGGAATTGTTCCTCCATGAACTGGGAGTGCTGTAATTTATTCAATTAAAAGGTCTGTATTTTTCTTTGACTATTTCTTCTAACTTCAACTACTGTAAAAAGGTTATTGTGCATGCATAGAATGCCAATAACCCTGACACAACTGTTATTGCTCAAAATATAGTGCTTTTTAATAGTTCAATAGCTGGCAAGTGAATTTCTAGGTGTAACATCCTTTGGGTCTTTTTTATCTCATCTGCACCATCTGCAAGTAATTGTACAAGTCTAATTTAGCTTACAAAAATTGCTATTAAATGTAACCTTGAGGGAAGGGAGCAAAGAAAAAAGAAAACTTCTGCACATACACACACAAACGCACTACCTGCTGGAAAACATCCTCGAGCTTTTCAGACAGCGTGACTGGCTCTCCTTTGTACCAGGCCTGATAGAGCTGACGGTAGGACTTGTCGGGGAAGACATGGTAGAACATGTTGGCTGCAAAGACCCCGCCACAGCTCGCAATAAGCAGTGGAGTCCGGTACTTCTGGAGGAGCACCGAGTACTTGAGGAAGCGAGACGCCATGTCCCGTTTTTGTGTTTAATCGATTTTTGTGTCAGTTGATGTAGCTGCCGCAGACTTCAGTGGGTGGCATCTGTGAAGGAGGCAGACAACACGTTCATGAGCATACCAACAGGCCTGGTTAGAGACCTGCAGAGAGTAAGTCAATAGAAACGTGAGACTTTGTGGATTCCTCCCCTTTCAAAGAGGTTTGGTAGAGTTTGAATGTCTGTCTCAAGGACACTTCAGGCAGGGATTTGAACCATTCTTGTCCTGTTGAAGGAACATTCTCTTTAACCACCAGGCCTCCATAACACCACAGACCATATTATTCAGGTAGCTTCAGTTAACAGGCATACGCCACAGTCCCTGCTCACCATGTCTTCACGGTTAACAAAGAAGACATTAACACCAGATGGGAAGATAATAGCTGTATGTTCTTGCTATAAAAGAGCAACAATTGAGGGTTAAATCCAGGCAATGCTGGGAGATACAGCAACATAACAAGATATCAGGCTGACTCGAGGGATTGAGCCTCGAATATCAGCAATGACAAAGCACTAGTAAGCCTTAAGAGCTGTCTTTTCCTGTATATTTCTGAACTTGTCTGCTGAGTGAAATGACCAATGAATCTCTCTTCCTGCTTGGGTTTGAAGTCCAAATTATTATAAGACCATTCACCAACAGTCATACACAAAATATGTTGGTCACATTATTGGTATCGAGCTACTGAGTCAAAACTACTGCTATATTTGATATTCTCAGCACTGCCGAACTGAAGTTAGCCAAGCAGTACATGCCAATCACTATCTCTAGGCACTTCACGTCACGTAAACACTAGAAAACGACACTAAAATGCCCCCTAAAGTACAGTTAACCAACTCTACCGCTGCAAACAGACACACTGAGCTTGTAGTTATTATGTACTAGCAGTTATCTACATTGTACAGTGACCTTAAGCTAACTGACCCAATAAGGAATCACTCCTATGAGAACCCCGCTTTAGCGTTGACGTTATCTTCATTGAATGCAAACACTATGAGGCTAAAAAACAACTACATTTACCTTCATCAAATCAAACAAACATCTTTTTACACTCACATGTTCCCCACATCCTCACAAGAACAGCCGAAACAGTTCCATGATGACAGAAACTCATGTCCGTAAAGCGATTTAGCAGGCGTCAAGGTATGGCACGACAGTTTTACGACAGTAGGTTTTAAAGTAGGACGTCTGTCTGTCAGTGTTTGAATGGGATTTAACCTCTTACATTAATATATTTAAGCCCTTTGTTCTAGTTTTACTTACTTACTTGTATTCATATCAAATGTTAAGTGTTGCATGCAGAGACACACAGAGACAGTGTGTGTATCAGAGGAGGGAGGGGGCCTCTGCAGGTGTGGTGGAATAGAAACTTAGAGAGATTCCAAGCCAACTTATGCTGTGCCACAGGTTAAGCCTCACAAAATAGGAGTAGTAGGGGAAACCCTCAGCTCTAACTTGTCCTGTGTTAGTGGTCAGCCTCGCTGATGCCACAGCTCTCGATAATGCTATCCGACTACATCAGCAGTATCCCTCATTAAAAATGATTTGTGTCCTACCATCGACGAGGGCTAACATCAGCTGAGTTGGGCTCTGCATAGCCTTTCTTATGCCTGTGCTCCTGTCATAGTTGGTGATGAATGACCATCTACGATGATGAAAGCCATGATTAACAACATTGAAAATAAACAGGGATTGAGCTGTAAAACGTTCATAATTATTTTTCTCTAATATGCTTATTTATGCACCAATATACCAAAGCAAATTCCTTGTATTTTAAATCCTACTTGGCAATAAACCAGATTCCGATTCTGAAACATGAGCAGTACTTGGTTAGGATATGGTCTTTAAATTTAATGGAAGTAATAAACCATGTAAAGCACCTATCAATTAGCATGATCAATAAACTGCTGAAAAGTGCAATGACTTGTTACAGTACAATAGCAGAATTCACCTGTTAAGTAGTTACCATTCACACAGCCTGATACATGTTTAAACATTTTATTGGGTTTTATTTTATATAATAAACTTTTGTCCCCCAGTTACATAACTGGAACCATTCAAAGCTATGCATAGAAAGGTGTTAGTAGTTTCAATAAGGCAACCATGGCTCAACAAAGTACAATATTTGAAATGTTTACACAGCATGTAACTGTGAATTCTTAACAAACCAAAAACATTTTGACAAATGAGGGACAAATAACGCAACAGTGAAGCAGAGAAATACAAAAAGAGATAAAAGTTTTATCTGTACAGCACTAGTACAGTGCTACAGTACCACCCCCCTGATGCTACCTTAACAAAGTGCAAGACAGAGAAAATACAAATACAAAAACAGTGACATAGTAACATGCTACCATTTGGTAGTTTTTTAGTATATTTCACATTGCACACATCTCAGAATATACAATTACTATATAATGCTGCAATATTTCTTTGCAATTTACATGTGTTCAGGTCGCAAATACAGTATTTGTTACCTTCATTTATTTAGTTTTACTCCATTGCATCCCATTACTTTTGCTACAAGTTCTCTGACTTGATACAGCAAAATTGAGTGATATTCTCTTTTTCTTTTACAGATGCACATCCCCAAATCACTTAGATCTTCTGGTAATTCTCTCTCACACACTGAGTTTCACTGGTAATATCTTCAGTGGTATGTCATTCCAGGTGTTGACGTATGGAAACAGCGTGTCGGTGAATGTGTGTGTGAAGGCATGTATGAGTGTGTTAGTATCTGGATCCCAGAAGGATAGCTTTCCTTTGTTCCAGTCGAGGTGCACTCGGACCCTCTGGAGCTTGTCCTTCAGTGGGAGGGCAGACACTTGGCGTGATGGGGAGAAGGTCATGAATTTACCGTGACAAAACCTCAAAATCCATAACCCAGACTGAATGTCTCCCATCCTGTGGGCATCCTGTGCCAACACACCCAGGGCCCATATCTGATTGTCACCAGTCTCCACATCCCAGCTGTGATTCCCTGAGCGGAAGCCCTCAAAGCCCAGGACGCAGTGGTGCTGCTCCATCCTCTCTGGGGTTGTAGCAAGAGGCCGTTTTGGTCCACATCTTACACTGGTCAAACCCTCAGACAGGTGGAGTTCTCGATGGGCAGTGTTGGGGTTCAGGATTACAGGGGTGTATGACACTATCTCCTTCATTCTGTACCAGACGTTGAAGCTCATATTTCCCAGGTATTTGGCAACGTCGATCAGGGCTCCTGTGACCTGCTTTGGCTCCTCCAGCTGGGGGCGCTGAGCCTCTTGCGTTAAAGCGTTGGCTTTTAACAGGAAGGTCGTGTCGTCATCTTTGAGCCCTGCCTCTATGGTTTTAATGGTGTTTTCCATGGCGGTTATCTCACTGGTCAACACAGCAATCATGTCCTTCATCGTTTTTCTTTTGCTCTCCTCTTCTTTCTTCAGTGCTGCAATCCTGGTCTCTTCCTCCTTTCGCAAAAACTCCTGAAGCACCTTGAACTCCTCTCTTATCTTCATCTCCGTGTGCTGAGCCTGATTCATAATTTCTTCATCTGTTGTCTCGCAGTTTACTTTCACGTCACTGAAAAGTTTCACTTTCTCCTTTAAAGGATTCAGGCATTTCAGGAGATCGTTTCTGTAGAACAATGCCGCTTCGTCGACGGGTGTAAACCTGTGGTTTCGGTGGTGTATTGAATCCCTACACACAACACAAACAGGCGTCCGGTGGTTCACGCAGTAGAGCTTCAGTTTCTCGGTGTGCAGGCGGCAGACAGCCCCAGACTCCATCTCCAATAGAAAGGCCTCGCACAGGTTCTTCAAGACCAGGTTGCGAGGTGGTTTTTTTGTTGACGACACTGTCTTGCAAACGGGACATTGCCGTATTCGTTTCGTTCGCCACCATTCTAGCACACAGGCATTACAAAAGCTGTGGCTGCAGGGAAGAAGAACAGGGTCCTTAAAAGTTTCCTGGCAGACCGGACAGGAGAGCTCGTCGCTTGCGACCCAGCTGGAAGCCATTTTCTTGTGAAGCTGCTGCTTCTTCTTTCTCTTCTGTTTTTGAGACGCTTGACGACCAGCTCAATGGCGGCCCCTTCCTGGCGGGCGAGAATTAGCAAGTAACGGCACTATATTGGACTGTGTGCTACACAACTCTCTTTTTATACATCAAACATATATTTTCAACTAAAGTCTCTTTAATACTTTCCTTCTACATTTGCCTTCTATGTCCACCCAAAGTTGGTTCAAAAGTTAAAATAAACATGCTTCACTGGCCAGTCATATACTCTCCTTGGCTGTCCTGATATTAGACACTTTGCTATTTGCATTTATGAGATCACCTGACTCCAGCCTGTCCTGTCAATTTGAGCTGCTCTCTGCTAGAGAAACAAAAGTGCCCGTTCTGCCAGGGGAGAAATATGTAAATGTAGAAAAGGCCTACGCAATGTGCTTGCTAAAAGCTAAAGCATTGTGTTTAAATAGATTCACTGTATAGTTATTTTCAAAACAGAACACATACAAAACATGAGTTGTCTGTTATGAAAGACAACTCATTTGTATGAAAATAGCAGCTAAAATAATACTCATTCAAATCATCTGCAATGTTTGACATTGTTTTTCTCTGCAGTGATTGTTGCCAGAGATACACAGCATCAATACTGATAGATTCGTCTGTGTTCCCTAATGAGAGTTTCTCAAAACGCCACCCCTTTTTATTCATAGGTCAACCCTAGTCATGCCTTTGTAAAAAGACAAATGAAATACACCCACCAAAACCATTCAAATATCCATGAGGACCTGTCACTGTCACTTGTGTAAACATAAGCACCTATTGTTCTTACAGATGCTACAAACATTTTCAGAGCCTATCCACAGCACACACCAGCACGAGGTCACCTTTTCTCAATGGAGATAAAAATGGTGGACAAAAGATCAATACGAACAGCTCCAGTCACCTTTAGCAGACCAGGTACAGTCTCATGTCATTGGTGGAGTTTTGACCTACAACAGCTATACCATGAAACCAAAGGTGAATACAGATTCTAACTTTGTTAATACATTTCCTTCTGTGGTTTTAGGCTACACCCTTACAACACTTATACAGCTCTTAGGGCCCCCCTCTGTAAGATTACAAAAGCTTGATCTAAATCTGAGCTATACCTAACAGGGGTAGTTTTATTTTTAAAATAGTCCACCATCTGTTGCTGTATTGCCATTCTGTTGAACAGTAACAGTAGAATCACACACAGACTCACCCAAATGATCCACCTGACTTATGCACACACCCACCTCACATGACACGTGTGCCTGCGCGCACTTGCACACAAAAAAGGTGACACTATTACTGCTAGCATTATAAATAACTTTTTTTTTTCATCTCATGATGATCAGGAAGAAGATCTTGCTGCAGCTATTCAAAGCTTTGCTCAGTCATGCGTTAATGCACTGCTGACGTTTTGCATGTGGTGAGAATTCGGGTCAGTCCAAAACTTTCCTTAAAGACGTTTCTCTCAATACGTTCCTTCCTTCCAGCCAATGAAATTAATGAAAATAATGAAATATTTAGCAGAGCAATCATAGCCTGGAAACTTTCTATGAGAGCAATAATGCAGTCTGGTATTATAATACTGTACAAAAAAGGGATGATGACACACTTCGAGATTGGCTTCACCATTTTTAAACATGAGATGCATCACACTCAACACTTTTTCTCAGATCACAGTTGGACAAAGGTGAACTTTGACCTGCAAGGCATCTGGAGCCAGGCAGCCAGAGCTCGCATTAAACAGGAAACGCGTAATTGACATTGTCAATCAAATGGGATTCAGTTGACATGAATCAGGGGTGGAGTGCAGACATGGGTGCAAGTGTGAATGTGCTTTTATCAGGAAATTCAGGACGGGAGTTAGAGTTGTTCTTCCCTCCCCTGTTGTTCCTGGACAAGGAACTGAGCTTAGAAAAGTGTAAACCCTTACTGAATATTGTACTTTCACCTGTCACTGTCTTTATTTATTTACTTTTTATTTTTCATAGTGGAAGCCAAGCCACCCAGACTGTGGTTACGTCAAAACTGTGGATTCCCTGCTGCCTCCAAGTAAAAATGAAATAAAATCATTTTGTGAATAGAATATAGGAAAATAACTAATAAATAGTAAAATAGAATTTGTTGGAAAAAAGAGGGAAACATCATTTAAGGTTACTGTAGTGACTTTTGGATAAAAGAGGTCACTAAAGGTCAATTTAGGCAAATGCTATGTCATCATTTTTTATTGTATGTATGTATATTATGCGCTATTGTAAGAGAAACAGACAAAGCAGAACAGTAATTGTACAGGGTAGATCAAAAAGAGTCAGAGTTAGAGAAGAGTCAGTCAGCATCAGTCGAAAACAAACACACATTCGATTGATTGGAGCAAAGAATTGAGGAACAGAACAGCTATAACTCACCAGAATAAAAATAAAGCCGATCTCCCCCACATCTTTTTTTTCACAAGCCTCTGCTGGCATCTGTGGGTGTGATGAATAGGTGGGAACGGTTCTTTACAGCCCTATGGTATTTTCCATTCTTTCAAGAGACCTGGGCCACTGCAGTTAGTGTGTGTTGCTGCACATGCATTATGTTCTATGTTCCACATTTCTCTAGGGTGTAGATTAGAAACAAGGGGAAGGGGTTAAAACATATGTGTGGTTGCTGCTGATATGTGAAGATGTGCGGCTTTGAGATGTGTCCACATGCCTGTGAGCTGTTGTTAAATTTTAATGGTGTAGCTGAGCTTGGTGCTCATGCACAGGATGCAAATGAAAGCTGGAACCACACACAGCAGCTGATTTCCATGTACTCTGGCTGCACAAGGCAGTGGGGTCATGGTAGAGGAGGAAGTGAAAGTTGTGCTGTTGCTTAAGACAGTAGTGAGAAAACCTTCAGTTAGGCTGTCTTACTGCATCATCCTGTGATGACCTCTAATTACCACGTTTAAAATGACAATGTGTAACAGCTGAAACAGTCAAAATGTTTTGTATTCAGAGGGTTCTCATCAACATGGAACCTTAAATGAACCTTGGTATTCTGATGCCAAAGTATTGTGCTCGTGTTGCGGTGGAAGTGTATTCGAGTGGGGCAGCCTAACACCCGTTAAAATAATTAGTGTACTGCCCAGCAACACAAACTTGTTTTAATTTCACTTTCACTTCTAATCCTGTAGACCAACAGGAGACCTTGCCAACAAGCAAGCCACAGCTACCTCACCTCAGCCGCTTCACCCAAATGATGTTTTATCTGTAATACTTTTGATTTAATAACCACTGACTGCTGAAGTAATCACTCAGACCCATTTTTGAAGGACCCAACCAGTGTTTCTGCACATTTTAGCTCATTTACTCCATATCTCATATACCTCAAATAACTGTTCACTGTGCCCAGAATGGCATTAAAACACATTCTCAATACAAAGTCTTCACTTGTCTCTGTCACTGTATCTGTAGGGAAGACAAAAGGGAATAATGCTCCCCCATAGGAATTGGGCGTTAGGGAAATTTGCAGTACAGTAATAGGGGCCACCATGCCATCTGTGTAATCCATTTAAACACATTTTATCCTCTCAAACCCTCATTCACTGAGCTCAGTTCATTCCTATCTGCCTTGCAGTATTTTGCCCCATCTCTTCACTTAAATACAAATATGAAAAATGATGCACTTTTAAAAAACATTTATACTTTCAACACATAAATAAATGTGTCTGAAATTAAAGAGGAATAGATTATTACAATCATCTACATAACACCTGTAGATTGATGATTCATAAGCCCTATGTAGGACACTATCACATAGTCACTGTTGTACAGACTAATCTGCTAAAACTGAAAAATTCATCACTTTGCTGTGTGTGTGTATGTGTGTGTGTGTGTGCATATGTATTGTGATCAAGACAGACGGTCTGATCCTAGTGGAAAAGAACAGCTCACTACTGTCTCCATGGAAACAGGCAAGAGGCGATGGAAGTGTGTGTCTCAGTGTATGTGTGTAATATGTGTGTGTGAAGGGAAAGAGACAGAAAGAATCCCCTATTCTATTCTATTCTATTCTATTCTATTCTATTAATTCTGAGCTATAAACCTCAAATAAATACAGTAAGTGCACAAACACAAGGGAGTATTGACAGTTTGTGTGTTCATGACATTCATGTTCCATTACCATAATTAACTTCAGACAGAGATGTGTCAGTCCTGTGATGAACTGGAAGCATTTCCGTGGTGTTTCTCTCTGCCTTCTGCACAATGTGTGCTCCACATGAACATTTTTTTAAATGCTGATATCAGTAGGCCTGTTAGTGACCTCTTGTACTCATTGGTCCTTGGCATTTTAAACCGGCCTGAAGGAACTATATTGAACTCAGGTTGGAGACAGCAGCCAGACCACCACCTTTCATTTCATTTAATAAACCAAAACTAAATTCTAACAAGCTGCGTTCTGTCTGATCTTTGTAGGATCTGACATATGTGTGTGTGTTTATATGTTAAGAGTTGGACATTTTCAAGAGCAGCGTCCTATACGTAGAGGTCAAGGAGTCTATTTGCTGGACATTGATGTGCATTGGATTCAGTGTTTGTTTTTTACACATGGATGCATGTGCACATATATGCAGTCTATGTGTCAGTGCATCAATACTGACACACACACACACAGACGTCACTGGTGCTTAATGATCCATTACACTAAATGTCAATTACACTTTTCAGTGTGGACATGATGAACACTGTGACCTTTTTGTGTACCTTAAGACAAAAATCAACACTAAAACTTGTACACATGCTTCAAATATTCCAGTGAGAATAACATTTTTTAACATCATTAGAAAAGTATAATCATGTCCATGGACATTGGTCCTCCTGTGATTGTGCTGCCATCAGAAAGGCTCGCTCCCGGCCCTCCAAACGCCTGCAGCATCTGAAGAAAAACGAGGAGTATGCAGGAGACACAAAGCAATCAATTCTCAAATTAAGATCTCATCAACCCGGTGTCCAATCCAGTGGAGTGACCTCTCAATGAATGAATAAATCAGTAACCCAGTCAATCATTTCACCACCTCTTGATTGCTTCCTACAAGTCTTCCAAAGCCTAAATCAATAGATCCTTATGTCAAACAGAGCAATCTTTTGACTCCTCGATGAACATTCTGGAAAAACAAAGACAGAATTCATGTGTCACTGCTGACCTGTTAAAAACATACTATATACGTCCTGTATACTTTTGATTTACTGTGAGGTCTTCCATAGAAGAAGATTTCTAAAAAAGTCTGATAATGCATTGCCATATGACTTAAATGTACTGGATAGACCAATTCCTTTTTCCAGTTGTAGTAAAATAAACTTTTCTTGAGATATATATATATATATATATATGAGATGTTTCAGCCAGACGCAGATCAAATTTAGTTTCTCTGACTTCATCCCCACCATTAGTGCCTTCAATTTCAAAAGAATTATTAGTGTCTCTTTACCAGAGAGCTTCCCCTGGAGGTCATAAAGTGTGCACAGGCTCACACTTTCAGATTCTTACCCTGTCCACACAGTCACCATGGCAGCCCCCTTCAAGCATATGGCCCTAACTGACTTTAACTTTTGTTGTTTGATTTTGTTAGGGGTGCAATTCAAATGTTGATAGATTTAATGGTATAACTGGGTTGGCCAAAATTAAAACCCATTGACGCAGTACAACAGCAAGTGTGATTTGTAAATCTTTACATTGTCGATTGGCTCTAGTGTTGGCAATGTCAGTTGATCAGATGACCATTTTTTGGTCTATACTGAAATATCTCAACAACTCTTGAGTGGATTACCATGAACTTTTGTACAGACACGAGTTCTGACTGGCCCTGTTATTGTGAGCATGTTAATATGCTGACATTAGTATTTAGCTCAAAGCACTGTGCCAAAGTACAACCTCACAGAATCATCAGCATTGCTGTAGACTTATAATAAACACCAGCAACACTCCAATAATGCTTTTGAACTTCAGACTGTTTCAAACCTTTCAGATTACCAAAATATGGTGTAGTGTTAAATTGTCAGAATAGCGAGACTACTACTATACATACTGCACGCTAGAGGAATGCTGCTGTACTTTTAGTTCAGCCTGAATTAGTACAAATTTGCATCTTTAACTATTAGAAAGTCAACCTTTAACACCATTGTGAATCAAAAGATACCTGTATTCGTGCCTCTATTTTTGTGCACTCCACTTGATATTTGGGGCTAAAGTCAAATTCCTCCAAAAATGATGTATCTTAAATAACATATCAAAATGTGCTCACATTTTTCTTCAACATAACTGTAATTTGAAATATTTCCACTCATCTGTTCAAGTGATTTTGCATCAACTGGAATCAACAAGCACTGTCAGGTGGATATATGCAGTGTGTATATAGCACTGAATTTGACATCTTTGTATATTCTTTCTTTCCAAATATGTTTGTTAAAAGTGCTGACAATCAAAAGATATGTTAACACCACACAAAACGTATGGAAAGAATTACAGAGTATGTGTACGTGTGCTTGCTGTGTCTGTGTGTGTGTCTGTGTCTGTATACATGCTTTTAAATACAGTAGAAAAATCCTGGAATTGCTGGACAGAGAGAGAGGAAGAGAGGCCACTTCATCCCCATTACTTTGTTACTATAACGTGAGTTCTAACACGCCTAATTCCTGGATGATTTACAGAGGTAAAACTCATATCAAGCTCCCTCTTCCTCATTTCAATTGAATTATTCACAACTTTCTTTCACTCTCGCTCACACACGTACACACCTCTGCCGGTTACTGGTAATGGACTGCTACATCATGAACAGTCTTGCCAGTAATGTGGAAAATGTGTGCGTGTGTGTGTTTTGTTTTTCTGAGCATATACTTGCATTGGTGTGTATACTGTATGTGTGTGCACTTATTAGCTACACTATGTCATATCTCTCTGTAAATAATATATCAGTAAAGAGACATCTCATGAGATTTCAGCATTCCTTAGTGGTTGCACCCTATCCTCTGTGGCTTTGAGTTGTTCACTATATAGTCATATGCTCACAAACAGACTCATGATTACTAAGGTTTCTGGGAAGCAGTTCTTTTAAGTAGCCACTAGCTATCGTGACAAATGAATATGTCAGTCAGAAGGCAGCCTCTGTTTGAATTTGGTACCGACATGTTACTGAATAAGTTATGAAACAAGGAATGTGATTGCTCAGAAGTGATTCATAATCAGTTTTTAATCTGTAAAACAAACACTATACTCTGGTACTCTTTATTCCTTCTGCACAGATCTGTTGGTACACAGTTCGATGCAGATTTACTGCTGAGTGAAATGAAATTGTAGCCTATACAGCATCTGTCCTAATCTATTCTCAGTATCGCCAAGCCCCTCTCTCCCTCTCTATACCCTTTTGCTCTCAGTTATTTTGTATTACACACACACACACACACACACGCACACGTGCCTTCTTTTCTCTTGATTTATCAGATTCTTATCTGCCTCTTTGACCTCTAGCTAAAACGAACCAAGGATGCAGTGTCACATCCTTTTTTTCTTAAGTATGTCCATTGAAAATGCAAGCGCACAGAATTGTGAAAAAAATCTCATAAATGCAAGGAAACGACTTCATCGTAACGAGATCTTGTCATTATGAGATCTTGTCTCATAATCATGAGATAAATTATGACTTAAATCATAAAGATGATTATGTGAAAAGAATCTCCAGTGTATTTATTTTTTGGTGAATGGATGTGCCTATTTTGTATACATGTATATGAATTCATAAACCAAGTTGAACAGAACCATTGTTGCTATTAGCAACACCTGTGCTTTTCCTATTATGACAAGTCAAAATGTCTGCTGTGAAAAAGGCCTATTATTAAGTGCATGCTTTACTTTACTTATTATTCCTATTCTTATTATTATTCTTATTTTATGGTTGCATTTTAGCTGTGTCACAAAACAAACAAACAAACAAAAAGAAAAAACATATGGATAATAAAATAAGCTAGAACAGTGAACCAGAGGAGTGAATAGATCAGTGACCACGACTCAAACCTGATGAAACCTCACTTCTTCACATCTTTTATAACCTTCACCTGTTGCTGAGTTTGTCAGCACATTGAAATGTATAGACTACGTAAGATTTGTGGGTCTCTGTGTCACAAGCCTTTGTACTGATGGCACAACATTATTTGAGGAGAGGTTTTATCATGTCTGCTCATAGAGTATAGCAAACAGGAGTATGGAAAATCAAAACCTGATATATAGCTGATTTAGACATAATAGGTCTGTAAATACATTAGAACCATTAGTTGTCAGTGATTCAACTAAAAAAACATAACTAAACCCCCAACACACAGACAAGCACATATCTTTAAAAAAATTTTTTTTATCCATGTGTCTCCCCTTAAATCAAGTACCGCTAATTTGACAGGACTATGCCTTTAAAGAAGTCCGCTATATAAAGGAACAGTCCATTTCACTAAAATGGGGAACTCTTTCACTGCTTCGTGAAATTTAAACATTTTCACACACAAAAAAATACATTATGAAGGAAAATGAACACTTTACTTTCAAATTGCTCTTAATTGTGGATATCATATTGCACTGAAAACCCACAATTAATGGTTTAATGTCTTCACTAAAACTGCGTTCACCCCTTTGGGGCTTTTCTATTTATAGCATCAGCTGTTGCAATACAAAGATTAGCTACTTAACGTGTTGTTTCGCAGATGTGTGGAGCACACTCCAGTCTGTGGTGAAAGGGTGGCGGTGGTTTGAAGCCGAGAAAGAGAGAGATGAGGAGGAATATGTCGGCGTGAGGACGTTTCTTTGTGTTCACGACAGCGAAGCTCATATCGGTAAGTAACTTAGCTTTCCTGTTGACAGAGAAGATGTCGTGAATGCGGGCGTCTGTATTCACGGACAGTGCAGGCAACACCTACTGTTAATGTGAAATGCTCAACTACTCTCAGTAGCCTATATCAACAATTTACTGTAGCCTAGCTAACTGTCACCAGATTATTTCGACTAATGACAGCGCGGTAAACAGGCCAGGGAAGTTAGCTAGTCTTAATTAAGATTATGAACCACTGTATCCCGTTTGCGGAAATTCCTTTTTTGCTGCAAACTTAAAGTGAAAGATGAAGCAACCGATATCCGTTATTCAGGGGCGGCTACTGTCGGTTTTCCATACGGCCGCTCACACACACACACACACACACACACACACACACACAGACGGGCCTTGCCTCTGTGTGTCAAAAAAAAAAAGGTTCCCGTGGGGACAAAACCAAAACACAGTGCTTGTCTTTTATCGTGTGTCAGAAATGACCCCGAAACCTGGTACTACATATGCAGTATGTATCGGCTGCAGTACACACAGTGGTGTCCGCTGCTCTGTGTGCAGATGTAACCGCTGGACAGAGAGAACAGAGAGATTCTTGATGTATCAAATCATAGGATGAGATCATTCAGAAGCACCAGTCAGTCTGCACAAAGGGACACACACACACGCACGCACGCACGCACGCACGCACGCTAATCACTATTAATAGCAAAGTAAAATCACCAGATAATTTGACTGTCTTTGCACAGATCCCCCTTTATCCTTCCATCATAACTTAATGGAAATGTCAAACCCTGCTGCTGCTACTGATGATGATGATGATGATGGTGGAGGTGGTGACACTGCTTGTGAGAGTAATGGTTAGCTGACTTTTGCATGCTGTTTCACAATTTCCCTGAAGCTTAATTGTGACCTTTGACCAGGGGAAATGACCTTCTGGAGGAGTGGGAGATGCTGGGTTTCCCACCCAGGTGACTCTGTGTGTGATCTATTACATGTGTACGAGGCCAGGTATTACTGTTATTGAATAATGGTTCCGGTGAGATTCAAATTGTCACTTGCTTGCATGCATATGTAGTCTTACCTCTAGGTGACACTTAAAAGGTTGGCCTATAGTATTGTTTTATTGTATTTTTATCTTTTGGTGAAGCACTCTGTAACATTGTTAAGAAAAGCACTATATAAATAAAGTATTATTATTAGTATTATTATTATTATTATTATTATTATTATTCTGGTATAGAAAAGTCAGCTTGAGACCATAAGGTTACAGCAGCGATATAAATTAGAAGCGAGGGTCCCTTCTTCATCTGAGGTGCCCTTGGGCAAGGCATATACCCCCTGAACTGCTCAGTGGCAAAAAGATAAGACATTCCACCTTCCATGTGAGAATGTATTTAATTATATAAGTGTTAACCAGGGTGGGAACCTGATCTGGATTAAATAAAAATTAGAGATATTATTCTAATCCTAATAGGTTCAGAGATTTTCATGGTGATGGTGATAGCTTACCCATTGAGGTAGAGACTGGAGCAGCCAAACCACAGCTAAAAACTGCCTGGATATTTCCTTGATAAATAGTTGGTTATAAGGTTATACATTCCTCAGTTTTCTATGCAAAGAAATTCGGCTGCATTACTGTCTTTTGCTTTGGCACTTTCAGACGTTTAGGTTTGAGGCCATAGTTTCTGTTGCCAGGCTGAAGGCTTTCACTGAATTCTTTGCCCCTTAAGTTTAGACCCAGGTATCCTTCAGGTGTGAATTGGGGTAAGTACAAAATCACATATAAAATATCGAATCGATGTTCAAAACCATACTCCTAATATGAGTAAAACAGAAACTTCACTAACAAAATGTCTTAGTTTTTGCTCAGAATCATACATTTGTTTTACAGAATGATGATCATTTCATCATAATGTGAATTTACACTTATTTTTCAACCAGCCCTAAGCGATAGTATTGAATTATTGCCTGGCCATACTAGTATTGCGATCACAATGCCCATTTTGTGCCGCTGACTAACAGATTTTTACTTGCACTGTAATTTGTATGATGTCAATTTTGGCCATGATTGACTGCTGTCAGTCATGTCTAATGTGTATGAGAAATACCGTAGACTACTGGTAGGTTATGTGGTATTTTTTTATATCTACTTCATAATCAACCAGTGATTTGCAGTTCAAACTTTAAACAAGTATAGTAACTTTGTTATTTTGAATAACGGGTAACTCGAGTAGTAATTCAAACACTATTACACATTAGATCTTCACCTTTTTTAAAAAATACTTCTTTCTTCCAAATTCAATTGGAAATGAGTTGTTCATATACAGTAACAAGTAGTTAATCATTCATTCAGTGTCACTCATGCCTGATAGTGGTTCGCTCATGACATCCTGTGTCCTGGTTGAAATTCCCAAAATAGCCAGAAAAAAATGTAAAAAGATCAGAATGAATGAATGGAAAGGTCAGAGTAGGAAAAGCCCCCAGGAAGTCACAGTACATTAGTGAGATTTTTGGGTTGTGTGCGTGAATGGCAGCCTTATCTGCAGAGGATTTCTGAAAACGGCATAGAATTGTGAAAAAAGACATCAGTGTAATGTATGGCTAAATGGTGCGAGACTGGAGACTGTGCCAAGTTAGTCATTGTTGATGACCCACAATCATGTGATCAGCTATACAGCACTATATTAGGCTGTTTGTACTTTGTCCATGCGGCCAAATGTTGCACAGGGCGTTAAAGATCTGGGTGTAAAGTCTGTCATCATCAGAGGAAATGTGACGTGAAATGTGATCTGACAAAACGTACAGAAATGACTGTATTAAATAACTGATTTTGTATAATGTGTATCTCTTTCAGACAGTTATTCGGTACACAACAAATTACTTGTCGAAATGAGTTTAAAGCCATCTGAAGTTTAAAGACATCTGAATCATAGGCTGTATATAAAGATGGACAACGCGTCTCCACTTCCTCCTACTGTAAAAAATGAAGCCAAAATATCCCGGATACAGGAGCTGATATCTTGTGCTGGTGACATCATTTGGAGCCAGAGTCTGCACAGTAGTGATCCGCGGTGGAGTCGGGGTGTCGAGTTCCTGCCCATACACCCGCCTGAACCAACTGCAAGCGCACTCACAGTTGTCAGTCATGATGTGACACCCCCTTTTTATAGCATCAAATAACTAATTAAAACCAAACTAATCAGAAAAACAAACACTTGAAGAAACATCAGCATTATAAGAACTACCTGAAATGAGAGAAACCATCTTTGGGAAAATTGTATTTGACGTGTACTTTGACTTTTCAGTTTGGCACATGTCCCATCCGCTAACATGGGGGGGGGGTGTTTATGACCTATACTGCAGCCAGCCACCAGGGGGCGATCCAGATGTTTTGGCTTCACTTTTAGGGAGCTGTCATTGCTGTCCATCTTTATATACAGTCTATGGTCTGAATACACAGTATCATTAGTGTAGCTTAGTGCTGCTCAAGTAACCATCAGTTTGAAACACTGTCTCAGGAAAGGAAACAACCCTGTACAGTAAAGCAGCGGCCCAGTTGGGCAGATTGTATCTTACTGCACACTGAATTTGTACTTGTGTGATCTGCATCCAAAAAGCCATATTATTTTGTGAAGAAAACATCTTTTAAGTAAATGTGATGCATGGTGAAAGGATTTAAGGCTGTATGAGTAATAATGTATAAATGTGCATCTGATTTTTGACTACAGTAATAATTGAAGGATATTGCCAATATTGATGCTGGTAAAGAAGTTTTAGGGTCCTTTTTGTATTCGCCCACAGCTACCAGAGAGAGGTTGCCTTTAAGCTAATTATTGCTTTCACTTAAGCTGCCTTGGTGACAAGAACCAGCAATCTGCTTCCCAGGTTGAAAACCCAGTTCCTCCAAATCGTCAGGGTTTCAATATTTAGGAATATATTCTGGTCGACCATGGCACAATTCATAAAATGATACTATCCATCTCTCAAATGGTTTTCAAATTCAAAGGTAGAACAAAAGATCAGATTAGCTCTCAATCGAAGAAGGAAAAAAATAAAAAATAAGGACAGAGTTTGACTAGAGCAGCTTGAAGCTTTATACATTTTGAACTCGGTGAACCTCCTTTGAATGATTGTTGATGTCAACGCTAACAGTACAGGCTGGGGTGTTCCTGTTCTGTGAGATATGTTGCTGCTTTGTTCCCATGTGAAGAGGGAAGTCCATTTTATTCTTTCCCAAGGCAGCAACTAGCCACTTCTCAAGAGCCCAGAGAGGCTTTATGGAGTCATGGTGAAGACAACATATGAAGTCCATAACATACCAGCTGCAACCACACACCTGTAGAGTAATGTCAGTGTAGGGGAGGCATTGTGGATTGACAGAATATGTCACTGGTTTATTCTCTTCTTTGGTCTTGTAGCTGTCACATTGGATGAGGAGGAACTTATATTTCACTATACTTTATGCTCAAAGTCGAGTGACATAAATATGTTAACATTTATGGTTTTACATCATACTACATGATAAGTTATTGACGTACAAAATGGGCAATTACAGAGAGCTGTACGTGTCAAAAAGTCTTATTAATATTGCTATTTCATAGAAGTACTTGATCATGCCAATGAGGGCTAACAGCTATACATAACTGTGTTGGATGAGTTCTCCTTTCCATAATACAACACCAGACAGGCATTTTTAAATTTTTCCCCTCTGGAGAGGGTTTTCAAAAAAATTCAGGGGTGGAAAATGCCAGCTTAGTGTGGATGAAAGGCCAAAACCAAGAGGAAAGGATTCAGATTCATTGGCATTAGTGTGGACACGGCCTAAGTGTTGTGCACAATACTGTAAGTATGTCCTTTGCTGCCTTGGTTGGCCCCCTGAAACATCATGGTTTGTAAAGCCATATAGCCAGCCACATTGGTCAGATGACTAACTTTGGTTGGGCACGTAGTAAAATTTCCTCCACCAAGCTTCCACTCCCAAAGGAATTTGGTTTAAACCGGTGTCTGTGGATTATTTTAGTCTCACAGAATGGTGAGCGGTGTGTCAGAGAATTGTGCACTCCACCAAGGAGACTCTCAGAGGGAAATGTTGGCACACCATACAAGGTTGTGTGACCTGACTTGGCATCAGCCAAGCCACGCCAGGCATGACTGGTGTGAGAACCACAACTGGTGGCAGGTACTGTGATTTCATGGTGCTTCTCAAGCTGTTGTGTTTTTGTTTTTCTGCACAGCACTGAAAATCTGTCCAAGGCGGTGTCTTGTGAAATGGTACAGTGGCATAGACATTCCTTTATGACAGCCAGCCAACTAACTGACTGAGCAGGCATTTTAACATCAGGAATTTGGCTTGGAAATTCTTTGCCCAACCTGGCTGGCTGACTGCTGCAGAAGGAAACCTCTTCCTTCCCTCCATTGTGCTGGGCAGGAAAGGATGGACTGTAGCCAGCTGACAGCTGTTTCCTGGTGGATGAAGGAGGAATGGGTGTGTGGGTGGTGGGGTTGTTGTGCTAGTACTGAGTGAATGTGTTTGTTTTTTTGGTCTGCTTTCCACTGTTGCTTTAATGAAAACTGGAAATCTGAATGTTTCACAGTAAGATGGAGTAGATAGGTTTTATTTAAAATGTGTTGTACTGTGGATGGCTTTACATAAATGGTTGCATCAGTGGTTTGCATGTTTTAACCCATTCACTACAAATCGCATATACATAACATTTCTCCCAAAATGATTTTGAAGCAAACCATATATTTATATATTTCCAGGCAGAAATTGTTTTAATTTTAAATCGGTGTTGTAGAGAAATAAATTAAAAGAAAATAAAGACTTGCGGAAACTTGCTTGATGTATGTGATTTATCATAGTGAACATTTAGGTATTTTCTTTGTATGTGGATATTTAAAAAGTACCTGTGGAGTTTTCTTTCAAACAAACAAAACTACATTTACATTCAGTGTTTCCCACCAAAACGCAGTGTTTCCCTGAGGCCTTACAAAAGGGCTGAATGCATTTCCTTCCTCAAAAAACATATACAAATCAGCTTAAAAAAAAAAAAAAATTATAAATCATGAATTGTTTACTTCCATGTTTGCTAGCTTGCAGTCTTCTGCTTTGCCTTTGCATTACTACATTTCTTTGACACGCACGCGCAAATTTGACAATTTGCCTTGACTCTATAAAATGCCGTCACAATGGCGTTTTGGGTGTTATGACTGATTGGACCAAGTTGAACCAAGTCCATTCCAATGTGGGCCAGTTGCAGTTGATAGTCAAGAGACAAATTTACACAGTGGGTGGTGTTTAACGGTGCTAATTTGCCCACTCTTGAAAGGATTGTTTTAAACAGTTTTGAATTTTAGGACTGGACACAGAACTGTCAATATTATGCAGAGGGAGAAATAACCAGAAAATGGGGAGCACACGGTAAAATAGTGGTGCCTATTGTTTCAACTGAACACATATTGTAACATTTCTATAAACTCTGTCCTCATGTGCCCTTGCTTCCTCTCCCTCACTCTTCTGTTTCCGATTTCTCTCACCCTCCTCTCCTGCTCTTTTCTCTTGCTTCCTCCAGTGTATCGTTCTTTCTGTGGCTCTCTCCCTCTTTGTGGCCAGCTGTGGTGTGAGCCTTTTTTGCCACAAACAGCACCACATAGCATAATACATATCAAAGCTCCCATGTCATTGCCCAGTTGAGTTTAACCATGCAGTATTACTATATTTTAAAAAAACTACATGTATTTGTTGAGGACTGTACAAGCTGTTTCCTGAGGTGTAAGTACAGAATGCATCAGGATCATTTGCAAATGTTTTAATTGTTTTTTTTATGTTGAGCCTCTACTGAACTTCACTTGTGTGGGGAAAAAATACTCTACTCTTCTGTTAAGCCTCTCATATTCTAGCTAGATAGATGTGTATTTTTGTTTTCAAAAAGCCATAATTACAAACTACAGTATCCATCTGTGTTGAAGCCATCCTATTTCTCTGCTGGTTCTGTGGTTCTAGTGGGCTACTGAGAGTAGACGTCATTAGCCTGGGCTCTGCTACTAGCTAAATCAGGCTCACCCAGGCTTGCTTTAGCTGCTTTCCCATACAGTTATGCTGTGTGAGACTATGACTAGAGCCAATGGTGTGAGGACAGTATGAGTGGTTTTCTATACAACAGTACAATAAGGCCTGATGCCTACAACCCTTCATCCACCCAGTTTTATCGTGGCTGCTACTTCTTTTACTTCCTTATATTTAAAACACGTCAGCTTAAAAAAACATGAGATCTTGGTTGACCAGCTCTCATCACAATAGCAGTAAGGTGCTAATCTTGGTGACAAATGCGGCGGCATTTCCTATAGCTGCTTCACAATAAAAGACTTTTGTGGTTTTCCAGTGAGACGCTCTTAATATGAAGCAGCAGCTGCTGCAGGAGATGTTTGCTTTGCATTAGCAGTATCTTAAAGGTGCCCTGTGAAGTTTTCTTTCTTTCTTTCTTTCTAAACACAGAGGGTGTAGCGCGCACGGCAGTCTTGGTGCCAAGAACGAGTGTGTCTTGCACGGTCCACCACCCGCCTGCTCAGAGCTGGTCGATAGCTCAGTGTGCTTGTGTTCTATAATATTTTCTTCTATAATATTTGGTGAAGGCACACCCATATAAACCTCCCTAAATCCCCTTTATTCATGTTTTTGTAAGTTTTTCAACCAGCTGACGTGATCATGCAGACAAAAAAAGTTGCATTCCGATTATGGTGAGGCAAACTAAGATTAATGACCGATTCTTACTTGCTCTGTAAACCACAGCAGCTAGTAATCTATACTGATGGCCTTTGCTTTACAGTGGTGACTCTCTTTACAGCCATCTGAAGGCAGCAGGTATCGGTGCAGTGATGCACTGTCGAGCTACAATTCCGCACGGCAGACCCGCTGGTTAAATTTTGTGCAACCAACACCACACTGTTGCAAAATAACCACAGACACATCCGCGCTCACGTGCACATCAAACTTTGTCGTTTTCATGAATTATTCTACAGTTTCTAGTGCAAATCAACAGCCCTGTTGGATACTGACACATTGAAAGCAGTTCTGACACAGTCCATTCATGCCGGTCCTCCCCCGGTGTCTCCATCCAAACACCGGGTAACCGGGCCAACTGCTGCACGTATTTATTTATTTATTTAATTTATTTTTTTAACGAGTCTGGCCCAAGTGTCGCCTGGAGGTAGACATGTGGTTGTGATGACCTACATGATCTGAAAGAGACCGTTTAACCGTGGGTTCAATTTTATTTTGTCGGTCCCAGGAAAAAAAAGAGTGTTATTAAAAAAATCCTAATTTATTTGATGATCATTACCAGGATCATGTTAGAAACATGATGACCGTAGGATCTTCAACATAAGTTACAATCTTAGAAAGAGTCATCATCTGCTGTTGGCAGTACATTTGAGCTGTTGTATTCATATTTGAGACTCTGCACTTAACGGACAACAATACGATTCCTCTGAGGAAAAACTACAGGATTCCCAGACTGTCGGTGTGTCATGACAGGGAGAGCCCTGTGTTTAAAGGGGAAGAAATGTGATTGGCCATGATTGTCACAACCTCTAACACGCCCACCTATAATGTATGTATGTGTGATAATGTATTCTTTCTGATCCCACCCAGTATCCAAGTGCACTTGGCATGCCCTATATGTTACACTGAAGCTACTAAAGTGCTAAAAGCTGAACATAACAAGCCTTTAAAAAAAATTATGCTTTCTCTCTAGCCGCCTGCACACTAATCAGTTTAGTGCCTAAACACTACCTACCTAAGCAGGACCATAATATCACAGGTCAGTGTGGTTATCCCTTTGAGGCTGCAGTAGAAAGCTGGCCTACGGGGCCTGGTGGGAAAAGGACAGCATCAGTTCCATTTTAACCTCAAAAAGAAAAGTATCCACTCAAATTGTAACCAGGCTTTGTGTTTATAAGTACTGAATTGTTGAAATGTTTTTTTTTAAATAAAAAATGATTCATGATCATATTAGCAAAACAACCCATTTAATAGAAAGTCAGATTTAGCACTCTGAGTGGGTGTTATGTTGCAGAACTCTGCAGGTTTCTGTGGTTTAATTTCTGCCCATCTTGCATAAATACTCAAGTCCATACAGTAGTCCCCATAAGATGCAGTTCCTGTAATGGCTGATAGACGTTGGCTCCAAGACAACTGACTGTATTAAAGTGACAATGATCAGCTTCTTGGCCATGTACAACTGTCATTTAGCTTGTTACAATCAGAATTACTGTTACCCAGCAATGAAAATGTGTGGTGTAGGTGGGCTTAAAGGGTGCTGAACTCTCTTTAGGCCTGACTGTCTCTTTTTTTTTCTTTTTTTTTTTTTTTCTTTCTTTCCATTTTTCTGCTTTGATCCACAACTCCTAGCTGTGGTCTCCATGGTGATGAAAAAGCAGCTGCAACAAAAAACCTTAATACCTTTCTCCCTCTCTGTTGTTCCCTCCCCTCTCTATTGTTAATCTCTTTCTTTCTCTCTCTCTCTCTCTCTTGGTCCTCCATTTCAGCCAGGTGTGTCTCATCAGCCACCTACTAGCCTACTTCCCACCTTTACCACCACTGTCGAGGTAGCCATGGCGACCAGCGCTGTGCCAAGTGACAACCTGCCAACGTACAAGCTGGTGGTGGTGGGGGATGGTGGTGTTGGGAAGAGTGCCCTCACCATCCAGTTTTTCCAGAAGATCTTTGTGCCAGACTATGATCCCACGATAGAGGACTCTTACCTTAAACACACAGAGATAGACGGACAATGGGCAATACTGGATGGTGAGTAGAAATGTATGTGCTTGTGGAATTAACCGGACAGCAGCTGAGAATGATCTCTCCATACTAATCTTCTATGTATTGTTTTCATTTTCCTTTTGTCCATCATTGACCAATGAGTGAACATTTGTATTTGTTCTATAAAATCTTTTTTTTAGCTTTTAACAACATTTCTGTGGTAGCTGTTTCCTACACTGAGCTAACTATGAAATGGCAATTCCCTAAAAGAATGAATGACATTTAGAAAAAGGCACTGCCTGCTGTTGTTGCATGTGGGAGAAGTGATGCATCATTCCATGATTTTATCCCTCCCTCAATAAAGTATTCAGTTTATGTTGGAAACATATAAAGCTCTGGGAAGAATTAGAAAATCACTTCAGATTTACAGTTTATGGGAATGCATCTTTGTGTAAACTTTTGACATTTTGTTATCAATTAATGACCCTTGCCAAGGCCTGACAGTTATGTAAGGGTAGCCAAGGCCTGAAGGGAACACTCCAGGAAAGATCATTGGGTCACAGGGTCACCGAAAATCTACGGGTGTCTTTCTCTCAGGATTATGGGAGTGCGTGGGTGTAGCTGATCACACAAGTTGTGGAGGAAACAAAAGAACTGTTATTCTGACCGTGTACTTGCAGAAAATTGACAGGTCACAATAACAAAATTGAGCAATCTCATTGTACAATGATTACTGCAAACTAGGTCCGTTTATATTCCTTAGTAAATAAATGTAACAATGCTTCTGGTTAGAAGGGGTTCAACAATTAATATTTGGAACAACTCTGACTCTTTATCACAGCTTTGATAGGTCTTGGCATGCTTGATAAGTACCTCATTAACTGTTAAGTTGAACCAGGTGTGTAGGTGGTGCAATAGGAAATTAAAGAAAATAAAAAATGGCCTGAAATGCCCAAATGAGCAGTTTGCCACTGAAAAGCATAAAAATATAGGGTGGTCTGTACTGTATATGTAATAGGAAAAGTAGTGTCAAAATTGTAATGTAACTTTCTTACTGCTCAAAAGCCATGTCAAATACGTATATCATCTGGGTGTGTTTTGAATTAAAAAAAATCAGTAAAAGAGAGACCCCTTCCATGTAAAGTAATACATTTGTGTCCCTCCATCTTGGCAGTGCTGGACACAGCCGGCCAGGAGGAGTTCAGTGCGATGAGGGAGCAGTACATGAGGACAGGAGATGGCTTCCTCATTGTCTTCTCTGTGACAGACAAGGCCAGCTTTGAACATGTCGACCGATTCCATCAACTCATACTACGGGTCAAAGACAGGTAGGTTACAACATTTTACTCATGGTCATTGCTGTGATTTAGGAGCACTGCAGCATCACTGGAGTGAGTCATCAGACTGGTTGTAGCTAAATAAACCCTAAGTATGTCTCAATTATCTTAACCAGATTATTTGGAAGTGAAAACAAAAGAGAATGTGCCCCAAAATGGCCAGTACAATCGTGTGTGTGTGTGTGTGTGTGTGTGTGAGAGACTATGGTATATATATTAAGTCAAAGTTACTGTACTCGGAAGCCAAAGTTACCAAAAGAGGAAGTAGCTCTGTTAGATGTAATAGACGTTTACAATATGGTAAAACTGGTAAAACTTGTTTTTTTTTTTGTTTTTTTTACCACTAATGTTGTTTGGCCTGTTGAATTCCATTTTTGTGATTGTGCCAATTAAGTTTTTGTCTGAAAGCCCAGGGAGCTCCATCATATCATCATCTGATGTGCGTGACCCATTTAAAGACAAATACACCACACGCACTAAAATTCAAAATATTAACTATATTTAGTATTTTGAAGAACACTTATCCTCATTTAAGGCTAAACTTTTCCCGCCTCAGTCAGGTTAGTTTGAGTTTTTCTGACTCGGCTAACATGGTGGCATATGTTTGAGGGTTAGACTGGTTAAGGATCAGGATCTCGTCCTTCCTTCACTTTCCTCAAGCTGCAGACCAGTTGGGCAGAACATCACATTTGTTTCCAAACATGATCTGATCAGCTGTGTTGTGAATGTCAGTTTTGAGAGAAGAGAACGCATCTGTTCTCTGACAGTAGCCAATAAAACTGAGCTTGAGATGGAACAAAAGTAACCTGGAACGGAGCAAGTTGCTGTCTGTCCATATTTAGTGGTGCTCTACTGTAGCTTAATTTTGTATATCTTCTAGATTTGAGTGTTGCGGAAATCTGACACCTCCCAGGCAATGTGTGTATCATGTGATGCTCTCTCGACTTTAAATCTATCAGGTCTTTAAAGTGTCTCTAGACCACGAGGCACTTATTAACACCTTTTGAAACCACTGCAAGTGGTTTGGAAATTCATTATTCAGTACAGGAATACCTGAGTGTGTGTGTGTGTGTCCTTTTCCTCTCAGGGAGGCCTTCCCTATGGTGCTGGTGGCAAACAAAGTGGACTTGGTCCATCTAAGAAAGGTCACCACTGACCAGGGCCAAGAGATGGCTGCAAAACACAACGTAAGTAGTGAACCTTTCTTTAAGCACTTATTTTTAACTCGTTGTAGGCTTTTTGCAGGATTGAAATAATTCAATCCGAAATTGGAATACAACTCAAATGGAAATAAAAAAAAAAAAAAAGTTTAATTTAGTTTCCATGCTGAACAGTAGAGTATTACATTAAGCTGTCTATATTTTAAAACACTGTCTTCGTGTGAATTTTTTTTTTTTACATTAGCAATTCCAATTCATTTTTGTAGAGACGTCTGTCCACAGTGAAACACCTGAACAACATGAAAATGGCTAAATGTCTTCTTCTTCGCCCTCTCTAAAACTGAGCATCAAGCTTTTTTTTTCTTTCTATTTTGGATTCAAGGACCCCTTTTTTAATTTTGCAATTTTGAAGTGATCATATGTTCAGGGTTTGTACAAAGTCTTGAAATTTTAACCTTTTATGTTTTTAAAGATAGAAATATGCTTGAATTTGAATAATACTCCTTGAAAAATGCTTGATTTTCAACATAATCTGGTAGTTTTATCGTCTACACAATCACTCATAGAAACCTAAAATCTTTGAATATTTGAAATGAAACGATCCCAACCTCATATTTGTTTGTTGTCTCCTGTCATTTATAGGAACAATTTAGATGTGATGATAAAGGCTTGAGTCTGGAAATCTTTGGTTTAGGTTCCTTGAAAATGCTTGAAAAGTGCTTGAATTTTACTCTTAAAAAGCTGTACACTTGGAGCTGTTTACACACTGACTAGCATCAGACACAGTTTGATTTAGTGCCATTTCCATAACATGCATGAGAGAACATCTGTCTCAGTCTTTGTCTGTGCTGAGATTGATTTAATGGTGTGTTTTTAATTGGTGTTTTCATTGAAATGGCTTCTGTCTTCATGTGACTTTCTACTAGTTTCAGGTCATCAGGCAACTGTTAATTGTGATCCCTATTGTTTCTTAACCATGTCACATTTGGTTATTTTATTCTAAGGATTAAATTCTAATCATGTTATGACTATGTATTAGGATATACCTATACTTTATACTCTATTTTTATGTAGTTATTCATCCAAATTGGTTATTTAATATTTTGGTGACGTGTCAGCAACTAATACCGCTCTAATACCATCTATGCTTAGATTTTGAATATTTCCGCTTGTTTCTTCAGATAACTTATATTGAAACCAGTGCCAAGGATCCTCCAATGAATGTGGACAAAGCCTTTCATGAGCTGGTCCGTGTTATAAGGTAACTTCAGGTTCACTTCTGTTTATTCTTTTATTTTCACAAGATAAAAACCTTGAGATCTTTGCATGAAAAATGATGTAAGGCAGATTCTCTTGTCGTAACAGCTGTTAAACTGCTCTAGGACAGTAGTGATTGGCCCTTTAGGCTCTATTGTTTACAAACTGAAATACAGTGATTACATCAAACAAAATGGCCTCAACAAAAATCACCGCATCACCCATTCCCCCTTTCTTCCAGTGAGTGTTTCACTTCTTTAGAGGTTAGTGGCACTGAGACAGTATTATACTGGTATGTGAGGGCAGTAAAAGTGTTTTTAGGAAGAAAAAAAAAAAGGAGCTATTTCCTGTCTTGACACACGTGTAATTTCAGAAGAATCTGGTTTGTGTCCATGTTTTGTATGTGGTCAAATCCTGTTTTAAGGCCTTCTTTTGTTGCAAGAACCAATAAACAACAAGTAGGCATGTCACTCAGACACCCAAATAAACAGCTGTATTCATCTCTGTATTTGTATTAAGGAAATAATCCAGATTAGAGAGAGTTATCATTGTCCACATGCCAGGTATGTAAGGGACTCGTGAGGAAACTCTTGTCTTTATTCATAATGTACCAAAACTGAGGAGAGAATGAATCAACATTGCCCTCTTGTGGTCAGACTGTAGAAAGCCAGTCATACATGGGGTGGATAAAGAAATGATGATTGTGCTTTTTTCCCTGACTGATGCGTCAGCAGTTCAGGCAGAAAATGTCCATCCTCTTTGCACTCGTGTAAGTTGCCTTTAGGCTGCCTTGAATACTCGCCTACAAAATGTTTAATGTAAACTCTCTAAGGGGTGTCACATACCATTAATTGGCTCTAAGCTTAGTTTGACTCACTTGGATAGCTGCCATTGTGGTTTAGTGGCTGCTGGATTTATTGCACGCTGCAAAAATATGTATTGTGAAAAGAGAAAGTTAAAAAAAAAAAAAAAAAAAAAAAGAAGAGGCACTTAATGGGCTATTTCCTTAAAGAAATAATTTGTCATTCTGGGAAATATTCACTTTCCTGCCGAGAGTTAGATGAGAAGATCAATACCACTCTCATGTCTGGATGTTAAATATGAAGCTAGAGCCAGCAGCCAGTTAGCTTAGCCTAGCCTGCCTGGCAACCTCATGGCGACGACAAGACTCCAGGAAGTTAGCGTGCTGGGCCAAGAAATAGCACATAAACCCTCTGTAAAAACCACAAGGTGTTGTTTTTACTCTGTGGTTTTTGTTCAGATTAAACATGACATGTAACGTTTTTATTAGTGAGTTTAAGAGGTGCTGGTAGGTGTATATTGTGACCTGTTCGGACAGAGCCAGGCTAGCTGTTTCTCCGTTTCCAGTCTTTGTACTAAGCTAAGCTAAGCTAACCAGCGGCTAGCAGTAGCTTCATATTTACCAGCAAGAGCCAATAAGTGTATTTCCTAGAATGTTTGATTATTCCTTTAACACTAGCTTTGACTTTATAAATAACCACTGAGTTGAATAAACTCCTCTCATATGATGGGTAAAAGATTATGACATTACAGGCAGGATTATTGTATTGTAAGGTCTCAGAAAACCATAGGAGAAACAGTTTGACAAAGTAATCTCAACTCAGGATCAATTTACTAGCTTTTTTCTTTCTCCACAGACAACAGGTCCCAGAGCGAAACCAGAAGAAGAAAAAGAAGATGAAATGGAGAGCAGAACGTTCTGCAGGTTCCCACAGGTTCCACTGCACCATATTGTGACCTCCCTCCTGTAAATCATTTGTGAACGTGCACACACACCCACATGCACACCCACTTACCTTTGGATGTCAGGGAACTCCCCAGCAGTGGTTAACTACTGGAGCACAAAAGGGAGGGAGGGGGGGGGTCAATGGACGGCTAGATGGATCCAGAGGGGGCGGAAGGAGAATCTGAAATGTTGGACTGATGTCCCCTCAACCCTTCATAATGCCTTGGAATGAGTGCTATGCCCTCTCTTCAAAGTTTATGGTCCCTTTCAAAGGTCTTTACATCCCTCCCATCTGTACTCAAGACAGAAATACAGTGTCACTGAACTGTTTCTCAATCAAGTGTAATTTTTGAATTTAATATCAAATGTGGCACAAGAGGACAGACTCTGGGGGGGAAAGCCAGAGATCAGAATCACCTTGATGGTGGAACTTTTTTTCTTCTTGAGAAAGGGAAGGAAAACTCAGTTCAAATGGCGCCCCGTGTTTAATGGACTAACTCCAACAACCTGCCGGTCATCACCTTTCTATCCTCACACTCCTACAGTTTCTGTAAGAAAAGCACCTGTGTGATCTTTAGATTTCTTGTCTGTCCTCTCACTTTGTAGAGCGGGCGTCCTAAGGGCACGACGGATGAAGATGAGAGCGGTGACGGGGATTTTGGTAGTGAAAATTGATGTTGTGCGGTGTTGTCGAGTGAACTGCGAGTTCTGTGAGTGTAGCGTGTACCTTGTGGTCATGTGATGCTCTGGTTGTGAAAATGCCAGTTCAGAGGGGACGGAGAGACGTGTCGTAGCAAGGGAAAGAAACGTGACGTGATGCTGAGAAAATGTGTCATATCGGTTGACAGGTATGGTCATATCAGCTTGTTGAATATGTGTTTAAATATTGTAATTGTAAAGGAAAGTAAGATTGGTCGGTGTATGTGGTCACACTTTCATGTAAACATAACAGGGTTTATACTAACACTTACGTTTCAACAGACTCTCTTATAAATGGATTATTTCCCCATCGTAAAGACAGACAGTATATCAGAGCCATCAAGTATTTGAAAATAATGATGGTTTAATTTAGGTTGCCTCTTCAGTCATTGATAATGGCATGATGAGTGCAGTCTTCTTCAGTACTGTATGAACAATAGCCCTGATATTTTTGTCTATGTAGTCTTAACAGATTCTCTTCAAAACAACTTACTTTCCATGTTTTTTGTATCTAAAAAATATTGAGAATTACAATTATATTTGTGATATAAAAATAAATCTAATTACAGGTGGTAATGTAAACAAATTAGATAAGGGATAGTGAGAGCTTCATGTTTCCGATTGAAATTGGCTGGAGAAGCTGATTTGCACTGGCCACTAACCAAAATAATGTGATGTCACTTTATTTCAGTCTTGGGGCTTTTCATACTGCACCGCTGAATTCAGGACAATGTCATGAGAAGAGTCATGCTCGGTAAAGGATAACACTCCTTTAGTTTGGGGATGCATACTGTAGCCCTGGGAATACGTCAGAGTTAGAAAGCCTCTCTGAACCAGGCAGTGTGATGCTCCAAGGGCTTAAAGCCATGCTAACCTAGCTACAGACTAAGTTTAGTTGTAGGAAAACCACACACTCGAAGCAACAAGACATTCAGTGTGTTCATGTTTGTAGCCGTGAGGTGGATAGGAATGTACAATTTAATAACCTATGAAATGGCTTGTACTGTTAACGCACTAAAGTGTCAGTGGACAACTTTTTTTGTCTGGATGAACACCATCTCTTGAAGTAATACATTTTTGCACTTTTAATACAATTTCTGACTTTCCTATTGGCATTGTTGTTTTCTGTTCAAATCTGTAAGTGAAATGAAAGGCATGGTCAAAAACAATTTGAATGTAAAAATCGAATAGCAAAACAAGCTAAGAGGCGATTAGTGTTGTAGCCCTGTGTGCCTGCGTATGCCTGTTGCCTTGGTGATGACTGCAACAGAGTTGGAATTGAATCACTCGAAAGGTGTTGAAATAAAAGTTACATATTACTCAGTTTTGAGTATGAAGAAATTCATTTATTGAATGGCATACAAATTCACCTCAGCATGAAAGTGGAAAATCAACCTCAGCAAAAGAAGGAATACAGTATTAATCTACATCTACTGTTAAAGGGACTTCACAAAGAGTTTCCAGAGAAGGACAGAACACTCTGAAGTACTGCTCATTGAGCAATGAAGCAACAGACTCTGGATAGTGGAGGAGGAAAAAAAACAAAACAAAAAAAACTGAATTGTTTGATGAAAATGTTGCATCATGTATGTTTGATACCATTTTGTATTATTGATATGATTCTTGCAAAGTGTTTTTTAAACAACTGAATAATTTATTACTGTCTATGTTACCTCAGCGTGTCCCAGACCTGGACAAAAAGCTTAACACCACCCCGTTTTTTTCCCCGTTTTTTTTTGGTGGGGGGAGACTCTCAATGGGCCTTTTTGCTTTTGAGCCCCCATAGGAGGAGACTTGTAATGTGTTGTGGACCAAGATGAAGAAGCAGAACAATTTTCAATATGTTTCTTTGTTCAATGTTAAATTTCCAAACATTGGGAAATACACTTATTCACTGTCCTGTTGAGAGTTAGATGAGAAGATTGATGCCACTCTCATGGCTGTACACTAAATATTAAGCTACAGCCAGCAGTCGGTTATCTTAGCTTAGCTTAGTTTAGCTTAGCGCAAAGACTGAAAACGGGGGGTGGGGGAGGGGACGACACCTAGCCTCGTTCTGTCTGAAGGTAACAAAATCAGCCAACCAGCACCTCTAAAGCTCACTAATTCATATTTATTATTAAATTTACTTTAATCCGTACAAGTTGTGGTTTTATGTGGGTTTATGTGCCGGATTATTTCTTGGACAGAGCCAGGCCAGCTGTTTCCTCGTTTCCAGTCTTTATGCTAAGCTAAAATAACCGGCTGTTGGCTAGCTAGCTTCATATTTAGCGTACAGATACAAGAGTGGTATCGATCTTCTCATCTAACTCTCAGCAAGAAAGCGAATAAGCTCATTTCCAAAAATGTCGCACAATTTCTTAAAGCAGACTGAGCTCATGTACCAGCCACGTGTCTGCTAGTTCACTATTTAACTTGGCTTGAGGTCCAAAATACAGTTTGAAATCAGAAAGTTACCTTTCTTGAATTATTCATTATGGCTGGTACAAAGTACCCTGCTGATTTACTGCACCATCTTCACATTTCAGGCAGACCAAATACACATGCCTAAAGTGACCCTGTTTTATATGTGAGCCAAATTAAGCACCTTTGTTTTCGCTAATTGGAGAGGTAGCATTTTTTTTCAAATAGACACCAATTATTGTTGTTATGCAATTGATTTAAGTTGTGTGTGTCCTGAAACGTTGTCAGTATGTAAAGGGCCGTGTAAACTTTTAAGTTTGGATTACAAAAAACTAAATTTGGAGTTGTCACACCAGTTGTGTAATGTGTGTTTTTGGACAGGTCTGTTGTGTTCTAACTGGCTGTGTCAGACTGAGGAGCTAGACGAGGCACAAACAAACTGTGGCCTTTTTATCTAGCCTCAGGGGTCGATTATATTTCAATAAAGAAATACAAGTATTGTGACTTTACATGTTTGACTGCTTTATTTTTTGTTGGATGGTAGGTGGGCATCCGTGATATTAAAATGGCGAGCCACACACTAACTTACTGCTGAATGGCCCGTGATCAGAGCTGTGTACAACAGCCATGGTGAACATGGCTACACGCGTTTTGAACGTCGACTTGCTTGTTCAGCAGAAGCCCCCCTCGTTAATCTTCAGAGCCGTCAAGGTCCATTGAACACTGAGAAGGCTGAAAGCTCCATTTTTGCCTCATTGATTTCAACCCCGCAGGGAAGTGAGGCGGGCCGGCACGCAGAACAGGTACTGCGTCTCTGCTATTGATTTACATTCATGTTCTTTTCAGAGTGAAACTGGTACCGAGAGCTGCAAGATGATGTTCAGGGTTATTAAGAAGATTGATATCATTTCTACCCTCAAGTGGTGAATCAAGAGAAACCACCTTCAGAGTTAAAAATGTCAAACGTGGATATATGTAAGTGAGCTTGAAAGATTAGGCAGTGCTTCAATTTAACATTCCCTTGATCAGGAATGTTTCCAACATTAGTATGATTTGTTGTAATCCTCTTCATCCTGAAGACTTTAAGAACATAAAATCCACCTAAAGGTACTTGTGATTCATGTGATTTCACCTTACCCTAACTCTTGTGCACTTATAAAAACAATATACCTTCCCCAATATATTTCTGCCCTGTTACAGTTCCTATATGACATTCTTTCATTCGCAGCAACCTTTCCCATTTCAGTTAACCAATCCTGAAAAGCAGGTGTTCCAGTTAAACCAGAGTCCTTTTACAAAAACTGCAGATTTTCCATCAAAAGATGTAGCAGGACTGTGCTTTAAATTTCTGCACTGAGTGCTATTTGAAGGTCCTACCACTGGGGGTCAGCACTTTACTGGTTACTTATCCTCTTGCATTACTTAAAAGTAGTAGCAGTAAAATCACAAAATTGCACCCATAAGACATGTGCCAAAGATTACTTCAGAGGACCAAAAACCTGCTTAAAACAATCAATTTTCTGAGAAACAATTTCAATGTCAGGAACAATCCTTTTGCTTCAATAATCAAATTGACTCCTGCAATAGGTTGTTTTTAAATACTATACTGGTAAATATACCTTTCGGCTGGGTTAATTGCACTCTTGCACAATCTCTCCCAAGCTGCCTGCATTCATTTGGGCAGAAATTTCAAGAGCAGAACCTCGCCACTTAGTACAACTGTATACTCATTTATTGCTCCAGCCAGTCTGACTTTCTTTTTAAATTGCATTTCAGGAGCCATGTTTTGAAGATGACAAAACAACAAAAGTACTGTAAAGTATAAATTTCTACCTGAGAGAACTTGGACAGATTTGAGGATGGGAATAGAAACAGCATGCCTTCAAAGTCAAATTCAATGGCTATTTATTCAAATCTTTTGTGTGTGTGTGTGTGATAAAACTGTGTGTGCCAAAATGCAAAACATGATCGTATGGTCTCTGATATTTACAAATGTGTATTACATGATCTACAAAAGAAAAGTAAGATGGATAGAAGAAAAAACAAAGTTCTACTACACAAATCTGTATTCATTTTTGGACTTTGGATAATTAGCTAATTTGCACAGTCACTGAGGTGAAACCCTGTGAGAAGTTTCCAGGGAAAATGTCTCTTTGGTGGAACTGATAACAACTCAAAGACATCTGAAACATGACAATGAGCCCCAACTCATATTTGCTTTATGTAAGAGGCAGGGTTCATAAAAAGTCTTGAAAGTTTGGATAATGCTTAATTTTAACCGTTATGTTTTCAAGGTTAGGAATATGCTTGAATTTGAGTATACTCAATTTTCAACATAATCTGATGTTTCATCTACACAGATTATGTACACGCTCTTAATATTTGAAATGAAACGATCCTGTCATCATGTTTGTTTGTTGTCTCCTGGCATTTATAGTAACAATTTAGATGTGATGATAAAGGCTTCGAGAGTCTGGACATTTTTGGTTTAGGTACCTTGAAAAGTGCTAGAATTTTACTCAATTTTACTAAAAAGCTGTACAAACCCTGAATAGGCCACAAGACAAAATGTTTGGGAACCACTAGATTATATGTTTTTCATGTAAAACTTTAATTTCAAAAATGAACTATAAATTATATCTCCCAAAGAAATGTAGTGGGGTAAAAAGTACAATATTTCCCTCTGGGGAAATGTAGTGGAGTAGGAGTAAAAAGTAGCATAAAACTGTAATACAAGTGAAATACAAGTACCTTAATATTGTACTTAAGTAGAGTACTTGAGTAAATGTACTTAGTTACATTCCACCACTGATAATGAAGATCATTAGGGGAGGTTCATTCCCATAAAATAACGATTATATCAGTAAAAAAGAGAATACATTTCATTAATCTTTATCACTGCAGGAGAGCAGTTGCAGGATGGGCACCCAACAACAAGCTAATAATTCATTCAATAATCATCCGTCCAAATGATATTACTATTTGAGTCTGAATTCCTTCAAAAGAGTGTGGTTTGACCAAGTGAGTCAGTTGAGCTGCAGTGTTAGAAATCAGAGCAGGCGAGATGAAGGAGATAGGCTTTGGCCAACTCATTCTCAGGTGTGGTGACCTGGTGGATTCAGCAGACAGACCTGTCTGGTCCCAAAAGAAGATTAAGCTGAGGAGGTCAGAGAAATTCTTTAAATGAAATGCCAGACAGTGGAGACATTATTTCACACAACTTGAATCATGAAACATTTTAAGATTTAGTTTCTGCTCCACTTAACATGCAAGAAAAGTTGACATGTTTGATGAAGATTTCAAAACCTCCCAACTGCAGCCTTCATAATTCTGTTCATTAACTTTTTGCATATGAGGTGATAATGCTCCTCAGTGAACAACCCTAATGTTATATAATGATGATGTAGTAATACTTTGGAAGCAGCCCAACAAAATGATTGGATCAAAGTGACAGGATCACAGAGGAATAAAATATATCAAGCTACATATGCAATACTTGTTTGTGGGATCGAGCCATTGTTGGTTTTGGTCTACTGCTGGATCTACTGCAGCAAAAACAATGTTGGCATCTCATTCTCTGTCACTTTATCAATGGTGTTGTGCATAGATAGTGTACACATAGTGACAATAGATCAATATGTGACTGGGATCAATGGGTTTAATTGGGTTGTGGCTGAAAGTACTTGAGGCAGCAAAACGTTTAATGCTGTCTTAGCCCTAAATTTTTGTGGTTTATGTTGAGACATTTTGGGTTAATGTTTACATTTACCACTTAGGGAGAATGAAGCTTTTTGGATGGTACAGGAACCATGCTTGCAATTTGTTGCAAGTTACCCTATTTTTCTGGTTCAAACATTTTTT
>LKNJ01003176.1:25713-70555 GCA_002120245.1 Maccullochella peelii | reverse complement strand
GTCATTACCCAGCCAGAAGACCGGTCTGAAAGGACAGGGAGACAGAAGATAGGGTGGAGTAGTGGTTGGATACTTTGGATCTAGATTAAGATTATTATAATGGGTGTTATCAACAGTAGCATTTAATGCTCAAGCCTACACAGCATAATTGTTCCCCACTGTCCTTACCATCATTCAACTATTTCCTGAAATCCTAGTGCATTCAGGGAACCTTGATCATAGGCAAAACCAATTNCACGTGCACTTTATCACATGTACATATTTGGACTCAATTCACCATCAGGGCTTTAAAAAGTATGCAACTTACACATGTGACTATGCCACCCCAGGACTTCCACCCTGGGAATTACTCACAATTTCACAATATTAGACAAACACTAACCCAATAAAGGGCACACAGGTTCATTCACTAATGAAAGTCAAAGATGTGTTGTTTTCAATATCAAAACTACACCGTTATATTGAATGTTCACAAATAGCAAGAACCAGAAATAAACTAAAAGAAACAAAAGTACACGAGAACCTATCCTACTCCAGACACACAGCCAATACATGAACACACATACTCACTTAGCCAAATATATACATAAACACACACTCTTTCACTCACTCACTGGCTTGCTTGAACGCCTTCTGCACTCCGGCACAGGGTTTTCTGTCAGAACAGCTGTCCAATCAACACGGCGATAAGCATCGCGCACATTACAGAGACCAAACAGAGAGTAATTTTATTTATTAGGTGATGGTGGCAAATGTGCTACTCAAAGTTCTTTGTAATTTTTGAAATAATTAGTCCTTGATTTCAGACATAGGTAGACAAAAGCAGGTCTTGCATTTCTTGGTGATTTTCCCTGCTGAAATGACAACTGTTGCTAGCAGATTTTATCAGCTATAGCTAGCCAACTATTTAAGCTAATGTCAGCTGGTTGAAAACACTGTCTCTGGTTGACTTTTTAATGTTTCGACTTGATTTGTTTTAAAAGGAAAATCTTGTTAAAGAGGTTTTAAATCTGCACTTGATGGATGCATACATGATATTGTGGTAAAAGACTCCCACAAGAAACTGTATGTACCAGGCAAAAAGTCAGCATCCTCACCAGTTGATGGTTGATGTAGAAGACATTGAAATTAAGAAACAGCATTGTTCTTGTACTATAAAACAGTGTAGAGGTAGGTCATCCTAGTATTATAAGCATGACAAGGAAAAATATAAGATCAGACTTATTCTAACTCTGTTTGCACAACTATGTTTATCTTGGGGAATGTTGGCTGGCGTTAAATCCAAGAAAGAGCAGGACAGAGCTGCTAATATTACTCTGATAGCATCCAGGACCGGCTTCCACACGGAAGAGAAACACTAACAGTGTATGTCGTAGTCATGAGTGGGCATTTTTTAATGTAACCTGTAGCCCCATAAACAAATGTAGTTAATGAGGTGCTCCTTGGCCTTGGAGGTAATGCTCTATTACTACTGTAGGCAGTAAGATAACAATTGCAGCTTACGGTAGAGCAGATAAACTCACTGTTTAACCCATTCTTTGCGTGTTTGCTCTTGTATTTTTGTTTTTGGAAAGACTAAAAAAGACACCACCCTCCAATCTCTTTAAATCCTGAGTATCTCTCTTCTTACAGCACCATGCTTTCTGCTTCAACATGTGGAGGAATCCAAAGCTTTACAGACCTGCCGTGCCTAGTTACGGATGCTAAGCTGTGATTGGAAAATCGCTGTTTGGGGGAAGTGAACTTGATGGCAGTGCGGCTTCCACAGATACAGATGTGTTTGAAGTGCTGACTGAAGTCGCCTGCCCCCGCTCATTAAAACCAGTTCAAGATCCACAGCATCCCAGCATGTGGAAGGCAGATGCTGGTAACCGTGGCAACCACAATGTGAATGCACGGATTTGTATTATCATACCATAGTCGTATTTCATCCCAATCTAAACCTACTTTTAAAACCTTATTTAATCAATCACATGAGATGTTTGTGAGATCTCAGTAATGTCATTTCCAGACACAACATTGTGTCTTGAGGTCACTTCCACTATAAATACTTTGTCGTTGGGATGATGTTGCCTCTGTATTCTCAACTTGGAAGCCAAGTTAGGGATATATTGCATTTCCAGATGAACTGCATGGTGTGCCACAGCTGACCAAGTCATGATAACTTCATTGGCCGTTTGCCAAACAACCTTTCATTGTGTGAAGAGCTGTGTTCACGTGTTCACCAAACAGCCCCCTTTAACCCCACGCTCATAAATATGTTTTAAAATACTGTGCTACTTCCATCCCGGGATGCCTTTACATTAGGAGTATACTGTAGATCATAGCATGCCTTTTTTCCCCAGAGGTTTACCTTGAGGAGCTGTGCTAATTAATGTCCCACTAGTGTTTCCTGGCAGGAAGCACACTGTCTGTTGACATGAATGAGATAAAACCCTTCAGTGTGGTAATGGAACATATTTGTTCATTTTCTTTACAGAAGTCTAATTGGTATGTTACAGTTGAAGATAGTGAAAACGTGTTTTGAAGAAGACAGCAGTCCATGTCTCACAGTATTGTTTTTTGTTTTGCTTTTTGCGGTTAGTAGGAAAGCTGAGAGGGAAACTGCCAAGATGCAGGTTAGAAGGTTCTGGTGGGATCTGAGCCTCAGCCAACGTGGATTCATGCGAATTCAGACTTGGGGGGGCTTAACCACTGCACCATCTCCAGACTAAGAAAACATCCTTTTATTCATAACCTCCTCCATTTCATTGCCCTTTTGCACGTAGTCATGTGAGTTATTCTGGTTAAGTCTGTCAGGCCTGTGATCTGTCATTTTTAACTGAAACTGCTATTAAAAGCTGCTGTGATACAAACTGCGCAAGGGAAATAGCCAGGTGATGCTTCAGTACTTTACAATGACTCCTTACATTTTGTTGATGTTAAAATCCTTTAACATCTAGTGTGGTCTTGGTACCAACATAACCTATTGTGGGAAGCTCTTGTGAGGACAGAGTCAAGGCTGGCACGCTGCTCTGGACATACGAGAGAGCCAGCAAGTTACATAAACTATATTGTGTCTGAGTTGCGTCTGTCAAAACCCCTATAGACAACATGACATACTGCCTCACTACTGCTGATTTACGATGTGATTTGGATATAAGACACTTTATTTACTATGAATTAGTGTCTTGGGACTGTTTTTCATTGTCAATCATTTTGTTAATTTATATTTTGAGGCTGTCAGATGTCTGATATGTTTGTTTCACATATTTACTTTATAACCAGACCAGTTGGAGCTATGTTGAACCCTAAAACTTAACACAGTGCATCACACAGACAGATACATTTCAGAGATAGAGGGAAAAGGTGACAGAGGGATACATGTGGAGCGTGCATAGCTTCTGTTTTTATGGCCCAAAACAGCTGCATACATTTGGATACTGCTGATGCAGTGTAGCTCTGTGGTCCAGCCATAAGCATCTGCTGGTGTCGGTCTGTCAGTCGCAGATTATTCTGTCTGAGCACCCTAAACACTGGCTAACAATGTAAACATGACACAGAAGCTGGTACCTTCACTTTCCAAACTCTCTCTCTCTGACATGCTTTGTAGTGTTTAAAATACATTTTCTACCTCATCCCATAACTCAGGTCTCAGATACAGTCTCTTCAGCAGGCAGCCCTGTTTCAGAAAGACACCAGACCACTGCTGTTTATCAGTCTGTTACAGAGAAGCACTAAAGTAATTTGAGCACACAAAATCGTGTTAATAAGGCTGTATAAATAACCCTTCTAAATAAAAATTATAATCTCGGTCACAGAATAAAACTGCGTCAGATATCTTGACTGATACTTCAGGCTGGTGTGACACGAGAGCTGTGATGCCTGATGATATCCCACTTCACCCGGTAAAGACACAAATGATCTTGTCTGACAAAACCTCACAAAAGATTTGAACCGCTGCAAAACTAACAGAGTTCATCTAAGGTACACAAACACACTCGCACGCTCTTCTGCTCTGAGACATTCCAGCAGCAAGTAGAGTCTGTTTTCCACCACATCTCAACATTAATTTACCACAGTAAAAAGGAGTTAAAAGCCTGCATGTTTAGTCTACCACTGCTGTTAATTTAAGCATTATATCATTCTGAGCATTTGCTTTTTATTCATATTTGCATTCCTAGTGTGGAGCCACAAACCAAGCCTGCTACATGCATAAAAATACTATTAAGACAACTGTAACATTATGCCAAAACTGTCGGGAAGATAATTAGTGCCTGTGCAACTGTATATCTTGACATTGTGCATGTTTGGTATTAAGGAATGATATAATACAATACATGCCTGATATTTGTCACTCATTCCCCCAACTCTCTGATATTGGTTTAGACAGTTATTCGCCGCCTCTAAATCTTTCTCTCAGAGAAGACGCGCCTCTGTACACATGCAAGTGGAACAGCAAACTGGGAATAATTTCTACAATTACACTTGTAAATCATCACTTATTTCTAGGCTGGGGTGTGATACTCAATATTAAGTATGTGGCCTATATAATAATCTAGTTGCTAGAAATTGCTAGAGCTGTTAGTGTATTAGTAGTAGTGTATATCAGAACGTGTATTCAGTGCAATATGTGATTTCTTTTTAACACATTAGCACTTTGGTTGCATATTGTCTGTAAATATCAACACATTTATTGCGGTTATCAGTTTACCCCTTTTAAAGTTGCACCTATCAATATTTTTATATTAACAACTGGTCAAATGACAACTTGTAATGTGAAAGGTGAGAATTATCCCAAACTTTGCAGTTCCCCTTAGCTCTACAGAGCGTTTTAGTGTCCTTCAGCCCATTGTTTTAGTTTCACAGCCCGCAACTTTGATGTTTTGGTTCACTTTTGCTGCTCTCATCAACATCGTTTCCTGCAGCAGCAAGCAGCTGTTTTCAGCAAAAAAGCTCTGATAAACTCACTATACGCTACCTGCCCAGAACCAAATGGTAGACTGGCAAATTTAGCTACTAGCTGGTGAACATAGCGGAGTGTTTAGCAGCTAAAGAGCCAGATATTTCTCTCAGGAGTTGGTGGAGACAAAAACAGCTAAAAGGAGAGTGAGCATTGTATTTACATTTGGAGGTTAAGCGAACCCCTTCCTTCTATTTGCCAAAATGCTAAAATAAAACTTGGTTGTTGTTTGGTCAAAGAGTAACTTAATAGGAGGCTGAAAAGCAGTGTTTCTCTGCCTTCTCTGACAGTTTCAAGTCTGTACCCAAATCTTTAACTTACATAAAAGTACCAAATTCACACGACCTCAGAAATTAGTTGGAATTTCATTCATTTTAGTGCCCCCAAAATTTTGGAGATGCCCCAATTTTTTTAGACAGTGGGGGCAGAAGTTGCCCCCCCAAATATGTTTTAAATTTCCTACACTGCGGCTAATAACCATAATGCTGACCACTGTTTGTTTTTGTTAGTATTCAAACGCTGCCACCATTGATCTATAGGCCAATGGGGGGTAAACTTGTAGTTCAATAAGAAATAGATGAAAACTCACCTCTAAGGATGTCTGTATCTAATTCTAAATGTCTTGTTGTGTTTTCTGGGAGCAGAAGAAATCTCCAGTGACAAGTGCCTTTGGCTGTGTGTGAGCTCAGTTTGTTACAAAAACTCTGCAGTATGATGAGTTTAACCCAGCTGCATCTTTTGGGACAATACCATCAGGATTTACTTTTAAGATTATGTTGTTTTCATTGTTGGCGAGTTGGCTGGGAGTTGACTCCACCATCCTGACACATGTAACCATTTCCAGATGAAGGTGAGCTTTAGCGACATTTTAAAAGTCCTGTTATAATTCCACTGCAAACGGCGAATTCCCTCACCAGATGGCACAAGCCACCCACAGGGAGAAGGTGAAAAAAGCATTGACGTGGTCTCTGAGTGAAGAGACAAGACCAAGACTCCAAAGCTGCCTCCTCATTCATCAACCACAATGAGATTTCTGTTTGAGTTCTGCTGGGAAGAGTTAGCGAGGCTTTCGCCAAGCCGTGGCTGCGTTCATGTGTCCTGACACCAGCGACACCTCATTTTGATGGGTTCACAGTTAAGGTCACATTTGTCAGCGACAGCCTGGGGGATTATTCAGGGACAGATTAGGATGTTAGTGTTTTGTGCAGCATGTTGCTGCGAGGCTGAAAAGTTTGTCTTGACAGTTTAGTGATTTCAATGGTGCAACTGTCCAAATCACTAGATATCAAGTAGCCCCTCTCTTGCTGCCTGCGTTGTAGGCGTAAATCCTCAATTCAGATTATGGGTCAATACATTTCACTGCTTATTCTCCACTCCTACATAAATATGTTTTGATTCAGACATTTTCCCATCCAAATGGCCACAGATAACCTCTCACCATGTCAGCGTCTATTTTATGAGAGGAACAGTTCTCCCTTTTTCAGGCAAAGGCTGCCTAGCTGCTATAATTGTGTTGTTTTAGTTTGAAGGAATTTATGGTGAAAATGGAGACGTGAAGGAGATATCCATTGGTAGTCATGTCACTAACAGTCCTCCTTAACTGCATTTTTATTTGTTTTTCCATGGTGGACTTATTATAGCTTGTCGAAGTGTCCCAGATAGTGTTTTACCATGCATTATGTATTCCTTCATTGCTGGCCTGTAGTATGTTCACTGATCTGTAAAGAGAGATCATGAAACGTAGCAGCTTTCCCCTGAATGTTATCGTGTTATGTTTAGTGATTTTTATCCCGGCTTTATCCAGCTCCTTGCTGTACTGCAGTGTAATCCCACACTGACCACAGTTTTTTTGTTTTTTTTTTCAGCACAGTTAGTTTGCTGTTCTTTTCTCTCATCACTTATTTCCTGTGTGGAAGGAGGCACTTCATGTTTGTTTTGGCCCAGGTGGTGTTTTGGCCCAGAACAGAGTGAACTGCTACGGGTGGGAGGGAGCCAGACTCTCCTCTTGAATTCATCCCAACTTTTTCCCTCCATCTCTCCTGCTGTACCTCCCTCTATCCCACTTTTCATCCTTATCTTTCTGCACCTCCTTGTCCTCTCCTTGCTCTCTGTGTTTCCCTCTATCTGTTTTCCCAATGACCTGCTGCTGACTTACGGCTGCTCTAGTACAGCTAAATCCATGGATATGACCACAATTTTTATGACTTCTTATACACTTCCTGAAAATATGTCATTCATCTTTAGAGTTAGGTTTGGCACCTCATGACCACACGCAAAGCTCAGTAGCCCCACCTTGGTCTAAGTTTATGAGGAAGTTGTCATATTTAACATGTTTTTATGAATGTTGGGACCCAGTTCCTGCATTAGCTCTGAGGGAAATATCTTTGCATTACCAGACAGAGCAAGAGGATGATGTCCACTCTGTTGGTTTCCTTATTGGCGACTGTGGTCTGTGGACTGCAATAACCACAGCCTAGTGTGTTTGAGTGTACGGTAGCTCACCGGGACCAGTTTTGGCTGCTTAACCACCTGTTTGCACAGTGAGTTGCTTTTACTGCTGGTTTGAGTGAATTTATGGACTGCTGATGTTAACTGTTCTATTTTACTGTGCCCCCGTATCCTGTAATTTGTTACCGCCAATGTGACACAGAAAACTCACACCCTAGAGATTTAGGAAGGAAATTCTGCGATCAATTTAAAGACAAAATTATGCCTTCTGGAAAGTAACAAGATCCCTGTTAATTAGTTATTAATGATGTCAGTTTACAGAGTTCATTTTGCAGGTGCAGCTTGGCTTAGCTTTGTAAATATAATCTTTTATGCCTAATTAGCTCTTTTTATTTGACCAAGAATAGTTTATGTGCTTGCACACATCCAGTTAATCATAAACAGCTATTTATTGAACACTTTTAATGCGCACTTTGATACTTCAGCTACAGCTATTTAAATCTCTAACATCTGTCACTCCACACTTCTGAATTTAAACTTCTTTTTCTCCTGTCTCACAGAGTCTAGGCTGCGATGAGTATCTCGGATCAGGAAAGGTGATGGACACGTGCGGCGTGTGTGGAGGCGACAACACAACCTGCAGGCTGGTCTCTGGAGTGTTTAAACACAGTTTATCCAAGATCGGCTACCACAAGATAATGGAGATCCCGGAGGGAGCCACCAAGATCAACGTCACAGAAATGGTGAAGAGCAGAAACTACCTAGGTGGGAAAAAACACTCGTCACGTTGATACCGCACTCCACAATACCAGTTCACACAGTGTTTGCACACATGTTTGTAGTTGCACAACACAGAAACCTGAGTTAATTAAAGCAGTGGTCCTCGGTCTTCTTGCTCTGGTTTTTATTCGAGCTACTTTTTTACATCAGGGTGAATGTTACTGCAAATAACTACCAGTAGAACAAAAACCGCTTTACCCTTTAACTAGGATTGAAAACAAGCTAGTTCAGGCAGTCAGTCTGAGTCAGCAGCTACATTCACAGAGCATGCTCTTCCCACTGCATCATATATCCAGCACACATTTTTCATTATGCCACTGCTGCTGTATAGCATTTTGTAAATCCCATCCCTGCATCCACCTGTAGGCTCTGAGTCTACGTTCCCAAGGGGGGGGGGAGTAATTATCGTCACTCCGCACTCCCTGCTGTGCTGAGCTTGGTGTTTACTTTTGGGGAGTGATGAGGTCAGAGCCTATAAATGCCAAATATCAATGAACCACATATTTTGCATTTACATAATAATCCATTCCACGTGAGTTGGCCGAGTGAACTAAATTTGGGGAAAAATGCAACAGAGATTCTTAGAAGCATGTTATTGTGTTTAAAGCAGACTATAATACTGTTTTGGCATCAATTAGTTTGCCTGAGAACAGGGTTTTTGTTGCTAAATGACTAACAGCAGTTAGTAATGCGTGAAAATGAAAGGAGCTTGGGAGGGTCTTGAAACTGAATTTTTGAGTTTTTATTCAATAACAGGGTACAGTCCAGAAGGCTGAATGCCAGAAATGTCTGCATGTGGAGTCCCAATCATTGAGGCAGTGGTATTGACTGGTATCCCACATCTATTTTCTGCTCTGAGCTGGTAAATCTTGGTTACTTTTACATTTAATTTTTACAGTTTGCTGGAGTGCTTGTGTTCTGTCGCAGCTAATTTAGCTGCCTCTCTGCAAATGGAGAGTTTCAGTTTCCATTCAGGTTTACAGTTTCATCAGTTGCAGTCTGCTGCAGAGCTCTGCCTTCATTCCAGCTCAAAACACACGTAGAAGACATGGGAATCTCCATCCACCACATATAGTATTATGTTACAGATTAAAAGTGACACCATTGGAAACAAAAGTTCATAGAGGGTCATGGTAGGAAAAATTAAATGATAAATGTAAGAAATGTTTGTCATTTGATAAGTTGACATTTGACAATTCTACCTGTTCCAGCTGTGCAGGCAGCAGCTGCTTGTAAAATTAATTAGATTTGTCTGCCAGGTGGCTGTGTCACTTTTTCAGGATTTCTCTAGCATGCAGCCTATATTACCACCCACCGCTGTGGTGCAGCCTTTCATTGGAGCCTCTGAGTGAAACACACTACACAAATAATTGGCATCTTTATAGAGGTACAACAGTGGGACACAGTAGTGGGTTATTTTCAGAAGTGACTGTTGGAATGTCAGACATTGTTTAATGAAAGCCATGCCCCAACTCAGCAGAAGGTTTGGAGGAAGGAACTGCCCTGACCCCACCTCCCCACAGCCTCTTCCCTTGAGGAAGGTGCATAAACACGCTTTCATTAGAGGATCTTACCCCTAAAGCCTCACCATCCTTTTTAATTAAGATGAGGAATTTCACCACTCTGTAAAAAACAGAACTAGGGACACTCTAGAGGATGTATTCACTGGCTTACCTTTCAAATCCCAACTACACTCTGCTTGTACAGAGTATGTACAGCCTCACACACATACACACTGTCGCATACACATTTACAAGCACCTTCTGCAACATTCGTCTCACAGATTTACACATTCACACACGCACGCACACACACACAAAAAAAAGCATAAATCATGCGTGGACAATGGCTCCTTTTACTTTCACATTGTAAGAAACATCCACGAGGATAAAATAAACAGGGACCGTATTAAAATGCTATTTTTGAATTGAAAAAATTCCAGGCAGCAACATTTTTTTCCAAAATGGATATATGGGTTTTAAAATGCAAGCAAGAATATGATACGAGGGCAGGAATCTAGCAGGAGCCACCTACTGTATCCTCACCATGTCCCTGATTTTCCCTCAATAGGCCTCTGTTCCAGTGCTGTGCATCTCTAATGTGCTTTTAGTTGTCCAAACACTCTTTTACAAGCCTGTCTAATGTTACACTTCTAATGCTTTTCTAATGGCCTCTTGTACTTAATCCATGAAATCAGTGGAAAACATCTTGGGATATTTTGTTACAGGATTTGCATGAAAGATTTGCCAGCACAAACAGATTGTCACGTTTATAAAAGACATTGCTTTGAAAGTGCACATGAGAGCATTTATTCCGTTAGCTTCCATTACTTTTTTGGGTGGAGAAAGTCAGTGTCAGAGCTTTTCTTTTTTTTTACTACAGCTCTCATTATGTCTAAATGTTTTTACATTAAACAATAATTATGTGAAAGAGGTTGTGACAGTGTTTTTCTTTTCGTTTGAGCTCAGTGCTGTCAGTGGTGATTGTGTGGTTGTTCTCTCTGTCTCTTCCAGCTCTCCGAAGCCGATCAGGGCGATCCATCATTAATGGAAACTGGGCTATTGACCGACCAGGGAAGTATGAGGGAGGAGGGACCATGTTCACCTACCGCCGACCCAACGAAATCAGAAGCACAGCTGGGGAGTCCTTTGTTGCTGAAGGGCCCACCAATGAGATCCTGGACGTTTATGTAAGTAACAAATCAACTCAGACCTCCAGATACTTACAGTAGTGACTTTCTTTCTCTTTTATTAAGTTTGACCTGAGGAACCCAGGTTTGTCGTTGCATGATCACTTTTCAGAGCAGGTATCGCATTTTAGAAGGACACGCTTCAAATATTTGAAGGGGAAGAGTATTATTTTCTGATTGTTACTGAGTCTCTTCTCTATTTGGCCTCAGATGATCTTCCAGCAGTCAAACCCTGGTGTTCACTATGAGTACATTCTCCCCTCTGAGAATCCAGTTGACCCTCAGCAACCAAACCACAGACCAGAAGGTAAATGAGACCCCTAACTTATTACCATAGCTTTGCCTGAATCCTCATTTATAGGCAAAAAGATGAATCAAGAAAATAATCAGCAGAATAATTAAATTAATAAAGTTAGTTGCATATCCAGCCAACCAAGCATTTATTCGTCCTCATGTATCTAATTTCACTTTACCCATCCATTCACCACAGCGACTCTAATCTATTGTTACGTTTCTTAGTGCATCTAATGCATGTGTCCATGTCTTAGGGAACGCTGTGAATGGACATGGTGGATACGACCATCACAGCAACACTCACCAGGAAAACTTAAATCCAGCAGGTGGGGGGAGGGACCCTCCTCATCCCCCCGACAACCAGGTTCCCGTCCCGCAGCCAACCAGACGCACGAGGGAGTACAACTGGAAACTGGCGGGTGCTACAGAGTGCAGCGCCTCCTGTGGTAAAGGTCAGTCCAACTGTTTTTATTTTAGGTTTTTAGTTGAAGACATACAGAGTGGCCTGCAATTGGAGCCAAAGGAAAGTAAACTGGAATTTTTACATTATCAATATTGAAAGCAACCAAAAGTGCATTAATGCCATTAGGTCACTTTGGCATTTGTCTTGAAATGAACAATTTATGTGTTAAATGAATTTCATGATCAGTTGACCATTAAAAAATAAAACTAGTTCTGTCGAGCAGTTATTATGAAATATATAAACTGCACAAAAAAAGAAACACATTTACCTTTTTTATTTATAAAAGGTCAATTTTCTGACCTTTCCCACATTTATACAGAATATTTTACAATTTTTAAAAATATTTTACAGAATATTTTCTTATATTTGAAATGTAGGATTCAGTGGTTAAATTAAATATTTGCTTTGTGTGCTTTTTAGGATTCAGATACTCCATCTTTCACTGTGTCTCCCGGCTGAACCATGTCCAGGTATCAGATGCTTTGTGTGACAGCAGCAGCAGACCGACTCCGCAGGAAGAGGCCTGCAACCTGCAGCCCTGCCCAGCCTTGTGAGAGACCACACTCTTCTGTTCTGCACACTGCCTAATACTGCTAAATGTAAAAGACTTTCCACTGAAAAAGAAAGTTGACTAAATAGTATACACACTATACACTTTTGAAAGTTGTTTAAAAAGGCCCCTTAAACCATCATATCTGCCAATCAGAACAGGCATTTGATTATATCTGCTGTAATCGCAGAGCCTGCCTCTGGAAAATGAATAGTATCCAGACATGTAAGCTACCACTGAGTGCTAATGCAGAATGGTGTATTCTCAAATTATTTTCACATTTCACTAGGGTCAAACGGTGGCATCTGCCCTCGTAAGTTTGAAAAGCAACAGCAATGCTGGGTGGTCAGGGCGCTCTATGAGTAGCTGAAAGAACTGAGTTTGACCCGAGAAGATGTTGTCTTAGTACACCTGGTCACACAACCAGTGTGCGGTCTGCAGTGTTTGTGAACATCTGTTTTGTGTTCATGTCCTTGGAAGTTTTGACTTATATATGGAAGATAAAACTTTCTCAACTCATTATTACTCTTTCAAAATGTAGAAACACAAGATTTACAGGCAGAACCTTTGACAGCCTCATTCTCATAGGTGGTCAAAACATGATTTCATATGAACAAATTGTAATATAAACAACAAAATGTATATAATATACATACAGAAATGTATTATATACACTGCCTAGGATACCCATTCTTACACCAAGCGCTTGTGATTTTCAACTGAGCAGCTGGGATATTGGAGAGTGGTCAGAATGCAGTAAGACCTGCGGCCTGGGCATGCAGCACCGGCAGGTCCTGTGTCGCCAGATTTACGCCAACCGCACCCTCAATGTCCACACGAGCCGCTGTCGACACTTGGAGCGGCCTGAAATCACCAGTACCTGCCAGCTGAAGATCTGCAGTGAGTGGCAGATCCGCTCCGAGTGGACCGCTGTGAGTGGCAGCATTGTACCTGTCTGATGTGTCTCTACAGTTAGCGTACAACCTAATCTTTAATGACATACAGATGAAGTTTAGCAGAAAGTGCTGTGCATGTTTGAGATTTTACCCCTGACACCAGTATCATAAGTGTTTTTCTAGCGTTTTTTTCTTTGACACTTGTATCAACTTGTATTCAAAGGAATAGTTCAACATTTTGGGAAATACGCTTAGTCTCATACGGTATCTGACATTAAATATGAAGCTGGAGCTAGCAGATGGTTAGCTTAGCTTAAAGTGTAAAAATGACAAGTTGTTTCTTGGCCTGGTGCAGTGACTTCCTGGAGTCTTCGCTGGTTTCCTTGGACAGAGCCAGGCTAGCTGTTTCCCCCTGCTTCCAGTCTTTATGCTAAGCTAAGCTAACCATCTCCTGGCTCCACCTTCATATTTAACAGACTGATATGAGAGTGGTATCAATCTTGTCATCCACCTCTTGGAAAGAAAGCAAATAAGTGTATCTCCCAAAATATCAAACTACTCCTTTTATAGTTAATGAAGTCTGTTAAACAGAGTGAGTATTCAGGCACTGCGGTAGGTAGGAGTGCACACTATATTTCTTTCATGCAGGTCATAAGGAAGATATACAGTAATTCTACAAAACAATGGAAGAAAGCAGCCCACCTAGGGAAACCACAAACAGAATCCAGTTCTTGTAGAGATACACTGGTGCATTGAATAAGGCTAAAGAGTAATCCAGTCTCTCCAGCAGTGCTTACCTCCACCGGACAACATTAACCATGCAGCCTGTGTCTCCATAGTGCTCGGTGCCATGTGGGCTGGGTCAGAGGTCACGAGAGGTACGCTGTGTCAGCAATGTGGGCGACTTTGTTCCCGATGAGGAGTGCAACATGAATCTGCGGCCCATCGATGTAGAGAACTGTGACATGGGAGTCTGTGCCAAGAGCTGGTTCTACACTGAGTGGGGCAATAGGGTAGGTGCTGGAGTCAATGGGAGGCATAGTGACTTTCATTCATTTCTAAAAACAGTGGTAGTCATTGTACAGATCTGTCTTCATGCATCCAGCTGTTGGTTTTGAAAACTAGATAATATATAGATCTTTTAAGATAGATTTTGACACTTAGATAGACAGCTTGGATACAGCTTTAGTTCTCAATCACAAGTAACTAGCAGTGTTCAAGAGTCAGAGCCATAGTGAATAATCTGTTGCCCGTACTGTAGAATGATCTGAAGGAAATTAGTGAAACAAGAGAAAGAAAAGAGATTTTCTTAAGATAGAGAATATTAGAATGATTAAATATAGAAGATAATGTACATAACAAAATAAAAGCACACAGTAGTGTTTTTAAATGAGGATATAGGTTTATAATAATTTTTGCTGATCAGGGAACAACATGAATTGTAAAGCGAGTGTTTAATCCACAGTGCTCGGCTGAATGTGGGATGGGTGTACGAACCCGGGGAATCCTCTGCCTGACCAACCACATCAGCAGCCTTCCTCTGGAGGGCTGTGGCAGCGAGCGGCCCGCAGACTCTCAGGTCTGCAACAACGGCCCCTGTGAGAATCGCATTGAGTGGTTCACTGGCCCCTGGAGCCAGGTATGAGGATGACCCTGGGCTTTTACAGTGGTTTTACATTGACATGTCAGGGTATTTTCTTCCTGTCTACATTTTTGCACTGTGTAATTGAATCCATATGGTCTATGCTATTGTTTTTGTGTGACCCAGTGCTCTGCAGAGTGTGGCGCAGGCAGCCAGCAGAGGTCAGTGGTGTGTCTGATGAAGTCGGAAGAAGGATTCACCATCATGCCACCATATGAGTGCTCCTCCCTGGAGCGGCCCCTCAGCCAGCAGAGCTGCAACCTCAAGGCCTGTGGAGCAAAGTGGTACCACACTGACTGGAGTGCTGTGAGTAAGATAAAAAAAACCCTCTCCCCTGTTGTTGTTTAGATGCCCTCAAGCAAGGCATCTACTCCCTACTGCTCTTTAACTCTAACTGATTAATGACCAACAACGCGGAAAACCTGGGTAGCTCCCGCTGAAGAAATCTAAATTTTGTAGATACATTGTGGTATACATTGAGCTTGCAGACACAGGAAAGTGGTCTGATGTGAACAATTACAGTTAAGCTCATTGATACAGAAGGCATTTGATCTGTCAGAACACATATATATAGCAAAGAATAATATACTTATTTTCAATGTCTCCTCAATGAAGTCACTTTGTACTGCATTTCATCACACTCTGGTGTGAATAGTACTACTATCTCAGGAAAATGGGTAAAAATTGATCCATTCATTTGCTTTGTACTAATATTTATCATGTATGAATGACAGTATTTAACCCCCCCCAAAAAAACAATTAATAAACTTGGTTTCAAATCTTAAGTATTCCTCTATTGCATCAAATATTCATCATAAAATTAGCAACAATCGGTTAATAATACAAAACTCTGCTAATCTGCCTCATCAGGACTGTGTGGGTTGATCAAATTAGATTGACAGCGACCCACCAACTGTCATCAGATTTTGATTGAAATGTTTCTAAACTCTGATTGGTGCACTGAAATACATGAAGAACACAAAGAAAAAAGAAATATAGCAATCTTGTCCGTGAAATAACCAAAACTGTTCTACCTCTGGCAGAAAATACAATGTTTATGTAGGATCCCATCACTCATATAAGAAGCTAATTGAGAAAATACGTTTTCAGGGCCTTTAAAGGTTCAGATCACAACATTAAGGATGTTTGCAAAGTAGCAGCAGCTTCAGCAGCAGACCAACTTTAGGGTGGAGTTTTATTAACCTGCTGTCACTGACTCCTGTCCTTCCAGTGTTCAAAAACATGTGAGGGAGGTTTCCGTGTGCGGGAGGTGCGCTGCCTGTCTGACGATATGCAGTCCAGCGAGGAATGCGATGAGCTGCTGAAACCAGCAGGGAAGGAGGACTGCAACCCAGAGCCCTGCGTACCACTCATAGGTCGGTCATCTCCTGACATGTTCTCTGGAATATTACTGACTTTTCCTAATGATTTTAGCATCCTTAGGAACACAAGGGTCCTCATTGTGACTGTAATGTCCAGCTGGGGAACTCCTGGCATGAGGAGTAAATGAGTAATGTTCTGTGCCATCTCTGAATGCTTGAAATGGAAATTGCACCTTGAGCAAGCTGTTGAACCCAAACTTTAGTCAAGAAGTCTTGGCAGCACTGGGGAGCTATAAATGTTGGTAATTCTCATCCCCCTGCAATCTCATGTGTTCTTAGTCGGCTCGCTTGGTAAATAATAGTCATATGTTATTTGCTGGAAGTTAGAAATACAGATAATATGATCAACCCTTTTTGTTTCAGATGAGAACTGCAGAGACAAATACTTTAACTGCAATGTGGTGGTCCAGGCTCGCCTCTGCGTGTACGATTACTACAAGACGACGTGCTGTGCTTCGTGTTCACGAGTGGCCCACAGACAGTCGATTCATCGGGGCCGCAGCTAGCACTCTCTGCCAGGGCCCCTCAGCTCCATGTTGGGCCAGACTCAATACCCGCTGCAGGCACTCTGTTCCTGGGCCAGCCAGGGGAGTGGACCGGCTGGACCTTGGCTTAAATGAACACTTTTTTTTTGACTGCCAAGGATGGAAACCGAAGAAGGAACATTTCTGTTGGTTTATTTGGAGACAACTGTTGGGAGAAAGGAATACCTAAAAATAGTAGAGGACAGGAATCCACTCACTGGATAAACAGAGCGCTGGTGGGTGAGAGAGAGCAGTAGCAAACCGAGGAACCTACAAAAAACTTTATGGATTTTAACCATATATAAAGAATATTAATATAAAGAATCCATCCAATTTTTTGTTTCAAGGGGAGCAGTTTGCAGCTGTCTTTTACCAATAATGGCTCTTGTGGATTTACATGATATGAAGAGGAGAGCACCTGTAAACTGTTTAAGGTGGACTATATATAGAAAGTATATGTTCTAATATGGTTCTTTACACTACAATGGTCAGATTTATGGCATGAGGTCATATGAAGTCGATGCTGTCTCACCTATAATCAACTATTTAACACCCACTTTGTTGACCAAAGATATATAACCTCATCAAACTGTGACAATGACAAATTAATACGTTTTCCTAAGAAACAGATACTGTGCATGAAACCCTCCATGGTGCGGATGGTGTATCCTTTACGCAGCATGGAATCACGAGAACAATGTCAGAATTTGAATTCTTTGTAGCATAGATGAGGTTTTTCTGATTGCCTAAGCAGTGGCTAATCACTTTTTTCCTGCCTACACAGCCAAGAGGTGTAAATGCAGCCTGTGTAATATGTATGTACATATGTATGTATGACAGAGTGAATGATAGAGGTCTTTTTTAAGGGTTCTCAAACAGTCCTCCCAGCAACTGAAGAGAAAAAAAGCCCTCTTTATTTATTTGCGTGGCTCCCCAGGGAGCACACTGGTTTATCGGCCACCGGTGGCCCCTTTTTTAAGTTGTGGGGATAAAACCTTTTTTTCTGCCTCTCCACCAATCACAGCCTCCGAACTGAATGTAGGCATTCCACAGCCTGCTGGATGGTATAAGCAGATGGTCAACAACCCTAATGCATTTTTGGAGAGGTGAAACAAACTATAATACAAACTAACTATATTTTTTTTTTCTGTGGGAGATGATCATTCCACAATTGTACAATGATAAATCACCAATCACAAATACATTGAATTATCTGTAAAATATTATTATTTGATTGTAAAAATAAATCATGACAGTATTTTACAACTATTTGCCTGGTATGGTATATATCAGGTTTACATTAATAGTGAATCCTTGTTTAGAAACCAGCCTTTTCCGCCGTATCACCCCTTTTATCGGTTTCAAACAAAACCTGCACACCGTACCTCTCAAATGTTCAACTGTCTTTGTATTATATGTTATCAGTTCCCTCCACGCACTATAAACTTACCTCTGATCCATAAGTACTGTATATGTATCAATGTTTATGTTCAGGATGACTCAAGTATGCAATTAACTCAATCTCTAAGGGCAAAAAAAATAACGTCCTGAATGTGCCAACATGATGGCATGATTCTTGATTTTCCCAAAAACAATCAAGAATGCTTGAACTAAAATACCAGAATCACTCAGTATTCAACATAATGACTGCAACTACTAAAACATCTGTATTTGCCTTATTGTACATTTCAAGTGTTCAACAGTTGCTTTTCATGAGGTGTTCTTGAAATAAACAAAATAACTAATTATTTGTACGCATTTGTCGCAGCATCCTTTCCTTGTGTGATTCCTAAGCTGATTCAGTTTTACATCAGGAAACAAAAATATCTGATTGAAGTCATCCATCTAGAGGACAAATGCAGTATTACAACAAAACTGATTTCCAGGAGAAGTTCCACCTCTTATGATACACGCTGCTTCACCTTCAAGACAAACTGCCAGGACAGAGGACAAGAGGTCTACTCTAGCGACTGTTTGATTCACAGAAACTTTGTGGTCCAATGTACTGATTTGTGTACAAGTAACTTATTAAAAATTGTGCTTCATATTAAGGATAAATGCAAAACACAATTCATTTTCACAGTATTTTTCGTGAATCAATATTCGCAAAGAACATAAGAATAAGAATGATTTATTTTACCATGATGCACAGATCTCACCAACTTACCTGCTGAGTGAGATCAACAGAACAACAGGGCAAGAAGCACGAGCAGTTATCTAAACCACTTATTTGAACATGAAAAGGTCAACATGATTGTCCTTTGTAAATATCTGTTAAACCTTGAAGAGATACTGTACCAGGATCAACTTGAAGTTCTCAGTGCAATGAGCATTTTATGATTGTTTTTATGATGTATTGTTCACCTTAATTTTCACTTGTAAGTAATTTGGTTCATATCACAAGGTTAAACTGGGGATTTGTTTACAGCTTGAACTGATCGTGTTATAAAGTTATGTCTGCGGGTTAACTGTCTTCTGTATTTAGTTGTCAGATAAGCAGAACTGTACAGAATCCTCCACCACAACCTGAAACCGTCTGTGTTCAGAGTTCAGACAACATTTCACCTTCCCCTCTCTTCTGCCCTCATGAACTTGTTCCTGCAGCTTGGCCTCTTTTAGCTCAGCACTCACTTCTGCACAGAGGTTCTCTCTATTATTGATGACACATCAATATTGGAGGAACAGGATTGTGTTTTCTTCTTCTGGTTGTTTGTGATGTTAGCAATCTCAGAATTTAAGTCTTGCGTTCTCACCTCAGGGTATCCTTCCACATCGTGCACGTCGATGCCCAGCAGGTGTCCCAGGCATGAAAACGGAGCCCAGGTGGACCTTCAACATGTCCTCCACGCCGCCAGTCAGGATGCTGATCTTCACCAGCTCCTCCAGGTGAACCTGGTCAGCCAGGTGGTGCATGTCAGTCCATTTCACATCTTCAACACAAACAGCTTTGTTAATGAAAAACAGAAGGGTTTTTTTGTCTTAAACTTTAAATACATCTCATACACATGATTCAGGGCATAAATCCCTGTGCAGCTTATAGTGTAGTTAGTTTATACTAGATGCAAGGTGGGTGCTGTCAAGTCAGTAAAAGAGGACACGACCATGGATATCAAATTTGAACCTTTTACAGATAACTAATAAAAATGAGCCTGGTTCAAGATGTCTAAATTACCACCCATATCCCCCTTTTGTACAGAGACTCCTTCAGGAAGTCAAAAGAATTAAAAGAATTATTAAAAGAATTCTCTCAAAGATTTCTTAGTTTTTTTCCCTTTCATCACTAAGTAGCTCCTCCATTTCCATTACTTGTGCAGTGTCCACCAAGAGTAGCAATTTAACTACGCATGTTTGCATTTTTAGACTTAGAGTACAGACCTCTGAATTGTAGGTATGAGACCAGATTTAGTAGTGTAGTTTACAAAAAAGATATTGTTTGCAAGAGAACTGTAATAAAAAAAAATCACTATGTTTAACTGTACTGAAATATTAAGAGTTTTTAAGCTCATCTATAGGTCAAAGATCATCACTCTTTATATGTCAGTAAAGTGTACTCAACAGTTAAACTGACTAAAAGATGATAACCTGGTTTGATGGCAGCCATGACAGCTCGGGAGGATTTCAGGACAGCCTCATAGATGGCCCTCTGGTCTGGAGTGAACTTGCCATTGGCTGGGAAGGAGCAGGTGATGTCTGAGGAGTAGCAGTAGTACTCTCCACCCATGTCGAACAGACTGCGGGGGATAAAACATCCAAACCGATTCAGTCAAATTTATGGTTTGTGTCCAACATGTTTTTGAACAGAAAGTTCAAAACTACTGAAGGCTACTCACCACATGTCTCCCTCCGCAATTGTCTTGTCATTTGGAGCCCCAGCATGGCCGTAGTGGAGAATGGAGGAGTTATTGCCCCTGTTGTGAAACAATAACACAATATGTGATTTGAAAAGACATATAAATAGTATAACTATGCAGGAGTATAACTCCTACACTACAAGGTGGTAATTGCATTAAGTATGACTTATACAAAGCTACCATGACAACAAATTTCAATTAAGTTACCTTTTAACTAGAAAACCCAGACACAGTGGCTCTTTGAAGATTCATTCATTTGTCAAGCTCTTAATTTGCATCCACTGACCACTAATCCCCAGGAAGTATTCATTACCAATGGCCTTTAATACAAAAGGCCAAAGCACGATCAGCAAAAATGTCTCAAAATTCTTCACCCATAATGATACTGCTAGCTGACAGTAACCCAGCAACAAAGAAGAACTTGATGTTGTACAATTTTAGCAGGCATGGTTGGGTTTGGCAATTAAGATAGTCGGGATGATGGTGTTTGGTCAAAAGCTTTTAATTGGCAACTTCTTTAATCTCAAAGCTACCTTTTATTCCATTAATGACAACATTATTATACCCTGTGTGTAATTAATCAATTAAGTAAGTAATTATGGTATGTAACTGAGTATGGTTGTACTATGTTTCTCCAGGTGTAGGCTGACGCGCACGGGTGTCACTCGTATACATTCGCATGGCTTTTTCTTTTATACTTGCACCACACATAGTTGAGATTTGGGAGGTGTGCGCATCAGCTCCTCTGCAACCTACGAAGTCTACATGTATCTTTGGAGAAGCATCACTTCAGTGTCAGTCAGAAATGAAACAGGTAAACGTTCACTGACAAAGCCTTACGTTCCACAGATACAGGTGTAAGAGGTGTGGCGCATCCCTCCTTTATTGTAGCAGTAGTGCTGGAAAAGGCTGCAAAGAAAGAAAAAGCAACTAGTGAGAAAAAATAAAGGAAACCGTTTCAGCACAGGAGAGAACAGAGAAAACAGTAGCTGAAGGACTTTCACTGCCCTCTTTCTGACTCCATTCTTTTTAAGAATTCATTCAGCACTAATTCTTTAATCATCACACGGTCAAGCACATCAACCACTTCTAAGGATCTCGACAGCATGGCAGCGCTGTGTAAGATGACGAGTCCAGGTTTCCTGGTTCTTTTGACACAGCAAAGGCAAATGAGCATGACTGACAGCTGCTCTGACACAAAATTATTTAGCAAATAAATCTTACTAAAATATACAAACATAAACAAATATTTATTGAATTACCATACATGACTCTTTTTGTGTTTTGTTCCCAGCCTCTTCAGCTTGACTTTAAAAGCTACAAGCAGCCCATTATGGGTAAGTTGTGTTTCTCTATTGGCCTTTGTGTTTTTGCTGAATCAGAAACTGTCACTCGTTTCTCTGTGACACAATTTCCAACATGACGAAAACTAAGTTCTGAATCTAGATTGATCTTCCATTTGATTATAACCCTGCTCCTGTAATAATCTATCTGCCAAGTATTGATGTTTTACCTAAGCATACAGTAAAGGACCATGTACACCTGACAGTGCCAGGTCTACCAGTGTCATTACATGGGCGGTGAAGCATGTGACATAATGTAGCAAGCCCACAACAAGCAAGAAGCTCAGAGTACTCACTCCACTGTATCCATTACAAAAATGATACAGTTACTGTATACTGAAGCGTCGACATGCACTGAGGCATAACATTGCTTTTTGTTCTGACTTAGTGACTGTATCTGCATAATGTCTGTCCAAACGAGTGCAGAGTTTCATGATAATAAACTTTATGGCACATGGAGACCATTTGAAAGTAAAGTCAAATAAAATAAGTATAATAAATAAATAAATAATAGAATTGACTGCTTCAATCCCCACATACACTGTAGATATAACCTTAGATATAAAAGAGTAGACAGACATTCTGTTTCTATGTCTTGTCACCAAACATGGGCCTGAAAAAAAGAGGATCCATTGACACAATGCATCACTTACCTCTCCATTTCATACTCTTTCTGTCCAGGCTTCACATGCTTCATGACCTACAGAGTAAATGTGTGATTATATGTGATTAGCAAACTTAAACTAATGGATAAAACCATTACTGACTCTTTTGAAATGGATGTCCATGTTCATCATATGCACAAACCGAACTCTGTCGTTTTTCTGTGTGTAACTGACGGCGTAGTGGCCCAAAATGCTCAACCCTCTGTGCATGTCACGCCCTAAGTTCCTGTCTGACGTGATATATAACACTTTGTAACGTAGTTTCATTGGGACACAAGGATAAAAACATACCTCTGAAAACTAAGTCTAATTATCACAGTCGTAACAGGAGGAAAACAATATTGTCAGAGGACAAATAACATTGAGAGGTTAACTGCTCCTCAACCCCTGAAGAGGTTATTCATGGTGAAAAATTTTGTGCCGAAGTAAAATATTGCTTTAATGTTACAGCTTATTGGTCAAAGGCTATTTCAGTTAACTGCTGGCCTCAAAGCTACTGGATGAAGTTAAAATCGATAGCATTTAAACAGTTTACAGCCTTAGAGGATCCTGACATCTTGGATCCTTTGGGCAACTTTTAAACTCAATAAGCTGCTTGATACTTAGATGCTTTGGGTGTTTAATTTCATGCTCTGGACTTTTCCTTTTTTTCTATTCCTGTCTTTTACCGTTTGAAATTTTAAAATATACTAATTTGAGCGCCCTTGTAGATGCTCTGTCTAGCCGAGAAGGATCTTACCATTTTATGGGCTTCACTGGAAATCCTGTTGGTGTAGCGCAGGACCTCCAGCTCCATATCAGTCTTAATCAGACGGCTGCAGACAGAAACAAGAAGTTAGAGACCAGCTCTCTCATTCTGATCACTGCCACTTTATTGATGCACAGTACGATGAATGGGCAGCCAAACAGTGTAGTGAATTCAAAAAAACTCTCACACTGAGCTAAAGTAATACAGTGCCTGTATTGTGATGGCTGAAATTAGAGACATTTTTGAAATGAATCTTTCTCATACACACTGCTAATGCAGTAACTGATGTAGAGAACAAATGTCTGGCAGATGGTTCTCCATCATTCCCAGGAACATTGTATATAAATGTCGGTTCTTGAAAGTCCAGTGGGAAACTCTCTCGTAATCTACCGTTGCAGAGCTGCTGAAAATGTTTCAGACTACAATAATAGGTAAAACAGTTTTTGATTTAAATCTAAGCTCAGTTTTCTGCCTGCCATCTTACCATTTCTCATTAATTTGTTTGGAGAGTGTTAAGCATTTCTACAATAACAGAAACAAATAACACAAGCCAGTGGTAACCAATAGCAACACTAGTGTTGTAAAAGAAAAATAGCCCATTAATAGAGAGCCATGCGAGCTCCGCAGAGAAAAGGGGGCAGGGGGGTTCAATCAAGTCTTTCTCCCCAGGAGGTGTGCCTGAAAAGCATTCCTCCTCATTTCAGAAAATGTCAATTCATCTGGAGGGTGCAAACTCTAATGCCAAGGACAACCAGGCGAGCACGAAGTCCATTACATGCGTGCGGACTGGCTTCTTGATTCTAAGAGGGGGAAAAAAACAAGGCAAAGAAAAGCTAGGAGGATTGCACAGTTACCTGACTGGGCAGCTGTAGTTGCCAAGGTTTGTGAGTTAAAAGTAGCCAAATCGGACCAAAGAAACTTTGAGGTAATTTAGGGAGAGACTACAGTACAGTCTTTACTCTCATCATGAGTGGGCTTTCTGAATAATATTATAAAACATGTTTTAATTACTTACCATTCCACAATGACTGGGTGTAAATGAGTGTTGTTCACTTGGAAGCTGATTTAAAAACAAAACAAGAAACAGAAACATTGTAAATATAAATGAAGCTTTGGCTTTCCCACGCTGTCACAGTTCACAATTCTGACGTCACTATACTTGACCAATGATCTTTCTGCCCGCAGTCCGTGAAGCATCATTACAATTCTGTCTTTCGGACCTACTATTGCGCAGCCCACCTCCTCCCCATCACCACCTCCAGTATGTCCAGCGAGATTCAACTGAAAGTTTTCATCAACCACCTGCTGGCTTTGCTCCACCACCACCAGCGTCTAGACTCGGTGGGGGGGTCCTGTCCTATTTCCTATCTTCATACGCGCCTACACTTAATCGATGGAGTCTAATCGCCAAAAATGTTTCCTTTGTTGCCAACCTCAATAAATACTGCTATACACTTCCAACTGAACTCTCCTTATTGAAATGCAATGAGATGCAAATGGATATGTTAGCTTTGAAATAAGTATGAGACTTATTTTACAAAGCAGTTAGGGTCAGAGTGTAGAATAGATAAAATGGTGTAATGTATGCAGTTAAAAAAAGAACAAAGACCAGTGCTAAGAACAACAGTAACATTGCCATTAATTGATAACTAACAAGCAAAAGCAAGAATGTTTGCTTAATTAAATCGTATTCAGAATTAGGTTAATCAGGAACACTCGGTATGCATGAGAGTCTGGTGTATCCTTGGTTATAAAAGAAGAAAAAAACCCATCACAATAACCTCCCCAAACGAAGTATAATTATGTTAATGCAAAGAGACGCCAATTAAACATACCCACTAATTCCTTCAAAGGAGGCTTCACGGCAGATGCTCCCGCTATCTGTATTCTGTCCTCGCTGCATGGAGGAAAAAAAACAAACAAAAAAAAGTGAAATGGCATCGCCTCGATGTGCTTTCAGATGTCAATACTGTACATTCACTTGGTTCATATCCAGGCTGATGGTCTATTCTATAATGAGAGATGGACTGTAGAAGCTGTAGAATTCATAAAAAGGAGTTTACATTTATTCACACACTATACTTTTTAGCAGTTGATCAATGTAATTATCAGGTTTTTGAAAGATTCATATTTTCAATAGCAGATATTTTGTGCCAATACTTAACAGCTTACACTCAAACAAACTCAAAAGACTCAGTGTTTTTATTGTTGATATGATGCGTGAGCTGGCAGCTAACATCAGGCACGGTGACGTAGGGTGAGGCAGATCTGACAGGAGCTTTTACAAGACAACCATCCTTAAAGTTGGTTCAGTAAAATACTCCCACACAACACCTGGAGAATCGGTCCTAGCTGTCACTACCTAGCTGTAATGAGGTAGAAATGAGTGATGCACTGTTCTAACTACACTCTACAAAACAGATAGGCCAACGACATACCAGTGTTAGGAGCACTGCTGGTCTCAGGTTGGTAAGGACATCAACAATCTGTAAGGAAGCAGACAGGGATTAATTAGAAGCAGTTTTCTTCTGCTCTCTGGCTGCAGAATAAAGGTCACTCTGGCAGACGCCGTTGTGGCTACGTGGCCTCTTGGCAGCACACTGAATGACAAACCTCAAGTGACTTTATTACTCCTCTGCCAACAGCTTAAATGTCAGATAACAGATCCCTGACTGTGCTGATATTTGAGCATTGTTATTATTAATACAACTGAAATTGACTTCCTAAACCATTAACTGTGTCTGTCTGCAGAAAAAAAAACCTTCACACCTTAAGTTTATAGATCTAAATTGCAGCTTAGTTTTGGGACATTGGAATAATTGCTATCATGTTTTAAGTTAAAAGTTTTAAATGTCATTGTGAGGATCTCATTCTCAGTTAAACAGTGATTCAATAAGTCAATGATTAGCTGCAACAATAACTTCAGCCTGTGAAAAGGAGGTTGCCTCAACCATTTGATCAGTTACAAATCTGACATTTCTTTCATTTTTTTTGACTGAGGAAACATTTGAGTTTTAAATGTATTTCATGTTCATGTGTGCAGTAGATGTAACCCACTGAGTAAAACACACTTGTCAGTCAAGATAAAAGAACTCTGAAGTTTGCAGAGCAATGAGGATTTTTCTGAAATATAACAAAACTTGGAAAATCAATGATAACAATAACACTCCTGGGTTGTTTTTTTTAAATTAAAGAGCCGTATAAGATAGGTTTGAGAAGGCAAATGTGACTCATTGTACACACAGAGTTTTCTTAAAATATTGTCACAGATCCAAAAATATGGATATCAAGAAAACTCTGCCAACAATAAATCATGAAAGTCAACAATAAGCCAGATGTTTTAAAAGAATGAAAAACACATGATTCACATTTTAGGTCTCCACAAACTTGAGATCCAAAAATATGGATATCAAGTAAACTCTGCCAACAATAAATCATGAAAGTCAACAATAAGCCAGATACTTTAAAAGAAAGAAAAACACATGATTCACATTTTAGGTCTCCACAAACTGCTGCAATCAACAATTTAAAGGTGAACTGTTTGCATGTTAAGCAGGGCAGTGCTGATACCTCCCCATGTCTGTTTGAAAAATAGAAAGCTGCTCAAATATTCATGACCTGGTTCTGATAAAAAATAAATATTGTTCTACTTTAGGTCCTTCTGTAGGCAGCTTTGCCAACTGAATGCTGAACACCAGCAACAGATTTTTTTGTCTGACTAGATGACGGTATTAGTCAAAAAAAATGCAGAGGCAATTATTATAAGACTTAATGTTTTCTAATATTATACTGCAGTGTTGTGCTGCTATTGCCTCATGGAAGAAGTGGCTGCTGATTGAAGTGATAATTGGAATCTTAACCTGTGACTAATTAGGAAATCTAACACTGAAGATGTAAAAATACCAGAAATATCATCAGCAGGATGAGTCATCAAAAGGCCGTAGTGTAAATCTATGAATATAAAATTGTATGTGATCTTTTCAAATGCAAATTTCTAAATGATTTGTTGGCCAGTGAAAGCTGTTATATTATATTCTGATTGTATTATTTTGATTTGTCAACATGCACACCCCCAAAATAGCACTGGAGCTGTCAACGCTCCAATACGACTCCCCTGGGAATCTGCTGTCAACACAGATATACATGACTGTTTTCACAAACTCTCAAAATAGGCAATTACAGACAGTCTGAACAGGAATGTATGTTTTAGACTAGGCTGTTAAAATGAAGAGAATGCAGCTGCAGGTTACAAACTTAAAATAAAAGCACCCAGAGAATTGTGGTGGCTGATCTCCGTCCGAGGTATGCACACACATGAACTGTTCTACCAAATGAGTTATCAGTATGATGCTCCACGTGCTTTGTGTGAGCCCAACTACTGTCAGACAATAGACATTGATGTCATTGACTTGCCCCCAGAGCTTTTACATCCTCTCACACAAATGCGTCGACCCAAACATCCAATCACATGCCAACACACACAGGCCTCAAATAGTATCTTAAAAACTCCATGCGTGTTCATTTCTATTTTAATCCCTTTGAATAACACACTGTGACAAATATGTTTGGCTGAAAAGTCTTTCAGAAAAGTCAAATGAATTTTACTTGACATGTTTAGTTGAGTAGATGTAAATGCTCTGTACTAAAAATGTATGCAATGACACCTTCTACTATAGGAGGTCCAAGTACAAACCTGCTATTTGTCCTACTATCTGGCACCACCAATATGGTCTTTTGCCAGGAGGTTCAACTGAAAGAATGATGACTTTCACCTTTAAAACAGTCTACGGAGACACTTATGTCCTTTGCTGTAAGTTCATGGCTTGGCGACTGAACATCAAGGTTCAGTTACTGCACAGGAAAAAAGGTCACACACACACAGAGGCTGTTAAGACCAGCACCAACACAGACAGACTTACATCACAGGTGTGGTAAACCTCATCAACAGCATACTTCTCCTTGAAGTGCTCTTTAGGAAAGATCCTGTCAACAGATGCAAAACACACAGCTGGTAAAGAAAAGTACAGTCAACAACCAGCAGACTTACATCTCTAAAAACATAATAGAGGGGTTAGACATTAGCAGAACTGAAGTATTGAGGACAAAGATCAGAGGGAGAAAGTAAAACTGAGCACATTCAAGTGCTGATCACCTAACTACTGAGTGAAAAAGATTTCCTTTATACATGTCAGATGACAAAAGAGGCTTGTGGGTCTATAGATCAGGGAAGAGCAAACATGTGACATGGTCAACAGTCTGAAGGTTATTTCCAGATCATTATGTCCGGTGGTTTCACTGGTTTTATTATACGCCAACACTAGGGAGTCTGTAACACTGTATGCACCATTTCTTTTAATCCACAACCTGTCCAAAACATGTTTATATTGGGTGTAAAAGAGGTCACTGTGTAGCACATGACTTTGTCAGCCCTTTCTTCAAGTTACAGCTTACAGCTGTGGACCAGCTGTTGGCCATGTGCGTTTGAAGATTAGTGTGACTCACTCTCCCATCCAAGTAGCATAGCTTTCAGGCAGTTTGGGAACAAAAAGGATGGATTTTCCAGAGTCCACATCAATGGCTCCATAACAGTCAGGCTCGATCACTCCAAAAGCCCAGTGGAAGAAAGACTCCTGCAGAATTCAAAGAATCAGCCAGAGCATTAGAGAGGGAGATTATAATAGTCAGGTAGAGGAAAGCTGGAAGTTAGCTAGAAGTTAATATTGGGCTGATTACTGCATGAAAAATATAAGATGTCCTTGATTAGGCAAGTTACATCAACAGAGGTGAATACAGAGCTCAACAACAACAAAACAGGACTTTCAATGTGCCCATTGGTTTTTGTTACAAGTCTCAAGCTCAGGTGGGAGTGTTGGGAAAAACTGGCCTATATGTTTTTGACAGTGAGGAGATTAACAGTGCCAGAGAAGCTCAGAACTGGACCTGACTTTAGGAGAAGCCGGGTAAGATTTTTGTGGGACCTCGATAGAATGCCATCTGGGCGCTTTAGGGATCGGGCACAACCAACTGAGAGGAGACTGACACAGGACATGCTGGAGGGGCTTAAACTCACTGCTGGCTTGGGGATCATGGATGGATGGATGGATGGATAAATAAATGCAAGACCTTGCCCCCACCTCAGCCTCAGTTTTGCACCAATCCCAGAGTCAACTCAAGACTACTTACCTGCCTGAAAAGGAGGCCTGTGTCTGTGCAGTACCTCTGCTGGTGCTCTCCTCCCTGCAGCACCACCACTGACTGCGGCACCACTTTGTCTTTGGCTTTCAGTCCTTTGCACAGTCGTCTGCGGTTCTCGGCAAACAAGGCTGCAGACACCCTCAGGGTGTCATTACCCAGCCAGAAGACAGGTCTGAAAGGACAGGGAGACAGAAGATAGGGTGGAGTAGTGGTTGGAGAGACTGAAGGACTATATTAGGATTTCGTTATAATAAGGTGCACAAGCCAAAAATAACATAATTTTGTACTATCATTCAACTATTCTCTAATATCCTAGTGCTTATTCACAAAACTATATAGCAGCTGCAGTGGGAATAACTTAATGTCTTCTAAATTGCTGAGCTGGAGATGCCTCTCTGCCTCCCTCCCTCCCTCCCTCTCTCAGCAAGGACCCATCAAGGTTTTAGTCCTGTCTGGAGGTAATCCTCAGGATCTTGTCAATACATTTCTGCCTGACGAGGTGGGTGAACCACAGCCCAGCCTGCCTTCAGAAAGAGTTAAGGCATAGATATAGACAAATAGACATCCTTTTAACTGATAGGTCTTGGTCATAAATCTTGGTCTCTGACCACGGCTTTGCTGATAAGATAACAAACACAACATATCTGATTCAGCCTGGACTTTACCAAAAGGTTAATCCATAACCTCATAATATTTTATGGCTCAAGCATTTCTGCATCATTCACAGTTGGCTGAGTATACAGGTGTAATTGTGTATCTGCGAGAACAGATCAGCCCCCATGAGGTGGTAAATTATGTTATTTAAGGAGGTGGACACAGTAGCCCAGGAATAAAAAATATAAAAAAACACCTCCTGAAATGTATTATGTGCACTATTTTAACATTGTGTCACTGATTAAACTATGTTAAGTTTTGAGTTAGATTACTTAATGCCATAAGGTGTGTGTGTGATGTTTGTTCCAGAGATGACCTTCTGTCCGCTGATTGCTGACAACTCTTTGATTACCACAGCAGATTCCTGTACGGTTTTATGTAATGATCACAAGAAGTCTGCCAGGGTTGTGTCGTGATCACACGAAAATCTAGCTTGTTATATTGGAGTGGGGTTGTTAGGATCCCCCATAGGATCTCAAGATAAATCTGAGGTGTCTGAAATGATTGAAAATAAATTATGTTACACAAAATTGCTTCATTTTAAATGGGCCCAAGACAACAAGTTTGGGAACTAAATGCATTTACTGTAGAAATTAATGCTTAGTACGGTTTAAAAAAAAATAAGAAATTGGAAGTAAGGTAAATTTATGAGAAGTTAAACTTTTTACTGAACGCAGCTGTAAGTGTGCTAGCTCCAGTTTTCAGTTTAGTTTAAGAAAGTGAAAGTAAGCGTTTAAATCCTTAAGGTTTAAAGTGCTTTTAATTCGACCTGTTATGGAAATGTGTTCTTTATTAATTTTTATAGAGACAGTGATATATGTAACATATCTCTTCAAACATAAATAGTGTAGAAAGTTCACTACATCCTTGCGAATCTAAACTTCAAAACATTTAGGTATAACTAGTTAACTTAATCTGGTTGACAGACACAGTGAAGTAACGGAACATCTGCCTGGCAGCAGCTTTATTATCAGACCAGCTCGCGAGCTCAGCAAGGGAACATGTTGCCGTGGACTGAAAGTAAAAGCTAACACGACTCTTTTACTTATCTGACCTAAAATGAATAAATAAATGCATAAATACATCGTTAAGTCAGTCAAAACGCTGTCAAAAACAGAAACCTCAACTCACCCTGGTGCTGCTGCCATCCTGATGTGTTGCCTCAAACTGTCACGTGCTGACTGGAGTCACGTGACTTTCCGTACGGCTCTGACGCTATTCTGACGCAGCACAGCGTGCGCTGCGTTCAGGTCTTTCGGAAATACCAACTACAACAGTGAAGTTGCATTGAGAGGCTCTTTTTTTCAACCAACTTCGGCTGTGGTTTACAAAGCGCTGCAGTCAGTAGGAGAAAACAGCATCAAACAAATTAAAAAAACGGTAAATGAAAAGCTAAGAAGAAAGAGACTCAAAACAAAGCTGGCCTCATGGGCTGCTCCTGAAAACACTGTTGAAAATTCTTCATTCATCATTTCAAGTACTGCACTTTGTTGCCAATGATATCTAGGTGTAAAACTGGTGGTGTGGTGTGTCCTTACAATACAATACAATACAATACAATACAATAAGGGGGCAGCAAAATTCTCTGATTGAATTATTACAGAAAAATACAAACAACAATTAAAAATATTGACAAAAAATGCAGAAAATAATACAGAAGCTTCACACACCATGTCTTTGCAATATGATGTTTAAGCCTACAGTTTAGTTTACCTATTGTTTCCATGTATGGCTACAATTACAGTGCTTTGGAAAGGTATGAAGTTAAATGAGTCAACAGGTTCACGTAGACAAAGTCAAGTCCACCAAGGGCTACAATGACTTAACATGTAAACATTGTTGCTTTTGAACTGTTAATTGGATACATGGAGCTAAAACAACAATTTCAAATGATACTATATATACAGAGTTATATTATAGGCCTATAGATGCACGTGCAGACATCATGCAGCTCTCAGCTCCCTGTTTGTTTAATTCTATTCAAGCTACAGCTGCAGTTTTTTGTGAAAAGAGAAAGAGCACTGTTGCAGGGTTTTATTTCAAACTCCTCCAAACTTGGAAAAACACAGCCGTAGTCGAAAAATGTATGATGGTGTGATTTATTATGCCGGCCTCCCAAAGTACAAACAGTGCAAATATTTACAAAAACAAAGCTAACAAAAAAAACGTGCAAAAAGATGACAACAAAACAATATACTCTATATATAGTCTGCACAAGAGAGTTCCTCAATAACTCAAATATTTCTCACTCAAAAAGGGAAAAAATCCAACCATATCCGGGATGTTGCCTTCTCTGTACCCAAACCAACAATGACCTGCCATTAACCGGTAGCCCCTCCCCCTGGGCATTATAATTACCAAAAAACAAACAAACACATTTTCCCACCAAATAAAGCATTCCCTGCTTCTTTAAACCCAAATATATTTAACAAAAGTATTAGCTAGAATTTCAGAAACATGTTCCTTCAAAAGAACAAATTATTTCCAGGAAAAAAAAACAATATTACACACAAAAACATAATTAGGCTATGCTGTTCACGTGATCGCGAAAGCGCACCAGAACATAATATTTAGCAGAAGGAAATGTTCCGCATCTGTTTCCCAGACCAAACTCATCGACGCGAACCGGGAAAAGGGGGGGGAAGTCTGCAACACACTTCGACACAAATGGTGAGTGACTATTAGGCCAACGCTTGTGTTCCTTGTTTGCGTGCATGTGTAACTGTTCAATAACACTACCAAGTGTGCACCCTTGGTCGCGCTACTGAAACAGAGAAGGAAAGTTTTATTGATTACTTAGCGGCGATGTACGGGAATGCGTGGCGTGTATGTGTGTGTGTGTGTGTGTGTGTGTGTGTGTTGCCCGAAGTCAGTCACAAGCACAATTAAGACACCAGATCTTGTAGAGTCACACGGGAGATCTGCTTTCGGTTCTTTTTTTTTTTGTCATGTGCTGAGGAAGTGAATTAAACATGGTCATGAATATAAATGAACCCACACTAAGAGACTTAGAAGCACTTCTATAATCTATTTTTAAAATTATTATAATTTGTTCTGGTGCTTAGCCAGTGAGTTTTTCTAACAAGAAGGCTTGCTTTATAACCACTGTACCAGATTAAAACTGGACTAAAGGTGTAAGGCAGCCTTCAGTTCAACCATGAAACACTAGACAACTCCATTTGTTTTTCCCAGACAGCAGTGACTGTTCTGAATAACTTTTAGCTTTTACATGCCTTTAAAACTACAAGTAAACAGTCTCAGTTATATACAGTTCCATTCCAGTCAGTATAGAGCAGAGAAACTCAGTTACTACACCAGATCTTGTCCATACTAAAACCATAATATTCTTAAAACACAGCGAGATGCGAGACATTCAGAGGCACACATTCATAACTTTGGAAAGGTACAGTATACTGTCTCTTTGGATTTGATTCTGCAGTTTGCAGTAAAGACAACAGGGGGAGTTGCAACTCTCTTTTGTCACAATGCAGGGAGAGTTTGAGAAATAATTAATTATTATGAGTGACTGCAGATACATGATGCAGTTAACAATGTGTCATGAAAGACAGCATGCAGGCATAGATGACAGACTGTCAAGAGGGTTGGCACACTGACGATGAAACATGAGCAGCTTTCACTATGATGACAGGTAGATGTGTTTAGAAACAAAAGATATTTTGACACCTTTTTCTGTAGAAATAAAGTTTTTAACAGTTTCATAAACACTTCCAATCCAGGTGGATGGAAGTTATCTTTATTTTAACCTTATTGGAGGTGGATGGGGAGTTTACCAAAAAAGGTTGGAACTTCTGGAGTATAAAGTATTTGCAATCATTCGTCCATGTCTAAACTCTTTTAAAGTTTGCAATCTTGATTTGGACTTAATATTTTGCTGAAAAATGAACACTGATGACTTATTTAGATTTCCAGATATGATTAATAACACTCCTAACCTTTCCACCACCCTTTCTGCCAGTGTGGTCTCAGTTAAATGAGGCCATTGTGCTCAGTAAGTTGTGCCTAATTTGAACTAGAGACAGTTTTACGCAGTACTCATTATATTCATGTGCATACATTGGCCACTTTTGAAAAGGCCAAAGTACAATCCAATTATAGTCATCCTTGTTTTTCTTGCAAAATACAATAACCACACAAAAAAGTCTTATTAGTTCATAGACAAATCAATGGCTTGATTTACGGTCCTTCCTGACACACCACAGGAATATGTCCTCATGTCACAGACTCATAATTTTGTCGTTCCCCCTCAGTGGCCCCCTGGCAGAGAGGAAGTGTTTCTGCTGGAAGTACAAAGAAAGACTCTGGGACACCAGGCGTCAAGCCACCACTGTCACTGTAGACTGAATGCCAGTTCCCCTGCATCCTAAATTTTATCTCTGGTGCCAGCTGTAAGTTGTGCTGATACAGTTGAACTGCTCGGCTTTCAACTCTTGACTTTACTCCTTGCGGGTGTTGGACATTTGCAATGGAAGGAGGAGCGTCTTCAAAGACTCTAGGACTTTCAGAACAAAAAAGGGCCAAAATAAATACATGTGTATTCCAGCAAGAAAATAGGGCGCCTGGGGACACACACAAGCATAAAATTCCTGGTGAAACATATTGAAAAGATTGATTTTATGTTAAGTTCAACAGTGATGGCTTGTGATTAGAAAGTTGCTGGTTTGTTGGCTCAAACGGGCTCAAAAAGCAAACAAGGCTTCTTTCCAGCTCTCTTGGTGACTACTTTCCTTGAGTAGACTGAGGTTGTTGAGGGCACCTCCCAGATGTAAAAGTGTGTGTATATATATCCCTTCTTCCTTATGAAACTAAGTAAGACATAAGTTGTACTTACAAAACATTATTTGCATTCAGCATGTAATCCATAGAATAATGGGGCAAGTTACTGTATATTCAGCATATGAATGGAAAAACTAAGGTGTTGACCATAATGCCGGAGTGATTTGACAAGGTTCTGTGAACATTTTGATACTTTTGATCCATTTCAATTCCTTGACTACTACTTGAAAACATTATAATCATCATGAATCCAAGCTGACGAAGCTACAGACATTTTACAGCCACTTTTCAAGCAAACGGAGGATGAGAGTTTCATACTCGGATCACTTTAAGTTTCCTTCAGAAACTAACCCAATCCCTCTCCTACCAAAATGCTTCAGTCAATTAGGCAGATAGTGGAGTGTGGCGAAAAGCACTATTGGCTCCGATTATTTACTCTCTTCAGATGACCAGAAAAGGGTTTAATTAAAACACAAAAAGCTTCCTAAAGGCAGATGGATTCTGCTGAGTGAGTTCTTACTGTAATACCTTCTGGTGAACGTGTTGGTGACAGAAGTGGGTAAAGTGTGAATTTTTGCCACAAGGCATCAAAACCACGATGTAAACAAAAACATAATTATTCAAATGTATTTAATTTCTTTAAAAGCAGATTGTTGATGTGGTGGTTCCCCTCCAACTCTAGTCTTAACCTAAGGTCATTTGCATCAAATGTATATGAACTATATAAACTAAGGTATTATGGATGTTTAGATGCTTGAAAATGCATGAAGAGGCCTTTGAACTGAGGTTGAGGTGGGATTACCATCCACTGTACACTACATAACAAAATTAGATTCATCAAACTGAGCATGGGTGGGAATGGTTCATAACAAAGCTATGTGTCTTACTTAAGACTTAGTCTCTCCTCTGTGTAACCAGTGTGCCTTGAGCAAGTTTCATTTATTCATTCATAAATTTAGTCATACTCCCAATCTCTCAGTTTTAGGTAGTGCATAACCCTCAGCCAGTTAGAAATATAAATTGCAAGGCAGGAGGCACTTTTCTCCCAAGCTGCTGGATAACGGTGTAAAGCTTTACTTGTACCGGAGAGCTCAGGTGTGACGGCAAGCAAGAATATGAATGTGAATGAGGGGAGTGCTAAAAAAGAAACAGATACACAAAAAAATCTTCTTGAAATTTAAAATGGCTTGTGGGCACAACTACACCACTCTGCTGTTAAATAAATATAAAAAGAATCTGCGTTTGTTAATTAAAGTATAACTTTATGAGATTTCTCTCAGCCTGTAGGAGGTAAAGTCCTAGCAGAAGAAAAAGAAATTTGAGATTACATGAAACTTGGTCTAAGGTGCGAAACAGGACACACTTTAATTTTGTGTCTATGATGACAGCAGTCAAAAATAAGAGAAAATGCTAATCATCTCAGAGAGGTCTAATACATCTTCATCATCTGAAGCTCCTTCCTTACCCCTCCTTTCCTCGTCTGCAGCTTTAGATGTCACAAAGTGTTTTCAAGTCATCACACAAGCAGGCACATCAAACACTTCTGCTGTTCTGACCAGTCGACATTAGTATCAGTATGTCTTCTACAAGATGTGTTTTAAATAAGTGATATGCACGGTCCCTTTGCATTGCATGTCTGGTCCTGTGTGTTCACATGACCTTGGAATTCTTCCAGCAATTTAAGACAAAAAGCTGTATTTATTACATTTGTCCTTTGAAATTATTCTGATAGTAATCTACATAACTGCCTAGTGACAAAGCAAGGGAAGATATGAAAGTGGGTTTACAACATGAGGCATAGCGGGTTGTAGGTCAAGACTAATTATTAAGATTAATCATTCTGATAAGCCTGTTCATACAGCAGTAATGGTTTCATTGTTCACTGATTTCAGAACAAGAATTTGCCCCATACAGCTGGAACAAGAGCACTGTTGATTTGAAAATTGTGCTATATAATGCCTAGAACTCTACCTGCATGGAAACACTGATCGCTCTCTGAACAACCACACAAAGGGCTGAGTTAACAGAAGAATGGAAATTGTAGATAAGGCTCCCTCAGTAGGGGGTCTGTTTGAGGTAGAGTTACGCTGATTAGTAGCTCCTGAAGCAGATGAGTAGTAGGCTAATTACTACAACACCCTCCTCTCCAGTAAGAAATTAAACCAAAGTTGTTTTGATAAACGGAGACGTATGAGAACAGCACAGGGAAAATCACACTTTTCCTCACAATGAAGAGGGTGTAGCTTAGGGTTAAAGACTGCTTTGCTGTTACTATTTGTGCTCTGTATTTCACTCTGTGGACCACACCGTCCTTTTAGATCATCTTGAGCACCCTTTTGGTATGGTTTTGCTGTCTCATTAAATGTGTTGTCCCACAGGGGTCAGTGTTTGGACCACTTTGGTTTTGCGTAAATATGCAGTACTGTATCTTGGTCAGAGAATATGGCTAAATATGGTTATACTCATAACAGTCAAATCATATTTCTCCCACCTTTTTGATATATTTGACTGAAATGTATTGGATTGGATCATTTATTGATGATTTATTCTAAACGAATGCACGGTGTCTGTAGGATGGAAAACATTATATGTAGCCACATGTGTGGCAGGTCAAATCAATCTTGCTTTGGTAGGTGGAATTGATCTATTGAGGCCACCCTGCTCCAAGGTCAGTGTACTGTCATCTTAATGCCCCTGCACAGACCATTCACTCATGTATGGTATGTCTAGATTGCATGACCGAACCCTTAAGGAAATGATCTGATTGATGTCCTTGTTTTTTTTTTCATTATAAAATGGGTTTACATGTTTTTATAAGCCTATGTGACATACTTTTTCACAGCACACAAAAGAGAATTTATTTAGACATTTAAAATAATTTATAACTATTTGTGAGATGACCTTGGGGATTGGCAGCTGGAATACATGCACACAGACAAAAACACAAACAAACCAACAATCACTCACACAGAGTTTACTGAAATGTAAATGTCAATACTTAGCAAGCCTTGTGTTTGGCAAAAAAAAGGTGAGCTGTCGTCTTTACTTTAAGACTTCTATCCTTCAAAGTTTGACAGTCACTGTGCTTGCGTCCCCATGGGTGCAATGCTGGTGGCACAAGTATGATGTGCCAATTCATTTCCATCTGCCGAGATGCCAGAGCCAGAGATGAATGGTCCAGTAGCGTCGGCTCTGCTTGTTTCCATCTTGTTAATATGCCTTTGAGAGTCCTGCTGTAGTCAGGAGACTCACTAGAGGCTGATCTCCAGAGAGCTGAACAAGATAAACATGGCTATAGGAGGTAGTGGAGACCTTCAGAGCTGCGTAAATAACCTTGTACAGAGTAGAGCACAAGTTGTTTTGCTCTGCTCTTTTTGCACAGAGGGAGCTAGTTAGAGCTGCATTAACCTGCAAGTCATCAATGTCTAGTATGTCTAATATGAGCCAATCAAGTTCTTATGGCTGTCTTGTTAGCAAACACTTGCCAACTTAAGGATCCATGAGATAAAGAGCAGCACTGTATGAGCAGTCCTCTTTCTGGCCGTCTGACCAAAATTGAATTTTCATTGCTGTTTGACCCCTGGTTTTGTTGCTTTGCTGGACAGATAGCTAATAACTGGCTTGTGCGAGGTGAGAACAGCTGCCCATAATTCCATGTGAACCAGCATGTGTGGTTTGCTGGACCAAGCTTATGAGCTGAAAGAGGTGCATACTGGATTTGTGCTTCTCAGTTGAAACAGCAGTCATTTTGTTAAATATTAAAAATATTGTTCAATACCACTTTAATTGAAACTGGTTTAAGCTACAGATGTGTTGGAAAATGATTTGCATTGGGAGATAGGTTTCACACCTGCGAGGTGGCCAGTACCAAAGCCTTATATAGCCAAATTGGACTGATCATTTTCTACTCTGGTCCCTGTGCTGTGGTACAGCCTGTTCAAAGAGTTTAATATAATTAAATCACTAGGCTTTAACATAATCTCTTACATCCTGATTTATAAGCCTGCTTTCTGTGGCAACTCTTAGGCTCCACATCTGTATTACACCACTCTTAACTGAATGTGACTTATTTTCTGTATTTCTTTTCTTTCTCTTTTTGTGCGAATAACAATTCATGCAAAGTGCCCATTATTAGTATGAATAACATGATGGACTGAAGTGAGCCAGTAACAGTCTGTGTTTTAAACATTCACCTAAACAACACTTCTTCTTCATCACTGATTTCTTAACAGTAATATATTTAATTTCACTCAGTTTATTCATGAACATGTCCACTTCCACGCACTGGAAACAACCTTGAGCCGTGTCTGATTCTTCTTTCTCTACACATTGCAAAAGCGTATCTGATTATACTCTAATTTCTCACTCGTAAAGTGTTCGAACAGACCTAAATCTATTAAGGGAATCATCATGATAATTATTAGAGACTATTAATTTCAATCCTGTTTTCCCTAGTTGGTATCCTCCTGTAGACAGCACCTTGTATCCTGTATGTCTCACAGAGAGCTGACTTGGTGAATGTGTGTTAGAACCAGCATACACAACATGACAATCTCTCAATGAAGATGATAGGCAGCAGCATTCACATTTACCAACCAAGTATCCCAAGATATTAGGTCCATAGTGGACGATTCTGCACCACACGATTTACACTCAGTGCAATGTTCCGTACCAATGCAGGAAGACTGCGCCCTAAGACTGGAGGTTGTGGTGGTGAATGGGCGTATAGTGCATGGACCTACAATTAATGTCTCATAGCCTTTTTATGAACTGTAACCACAATCTCTTCCTAACCTTAACCATACCAAAGTTGCCATGCACAAGAAACCAAAGACACATTGACAAAACGTTGACAGTGGCCATAAAAGAACAAAACAAAACAAACACTGTTTTGCAGAATTGTTCAATATCAGCGTTCTTGTCTGGTGGCGATGGGGTTGGAACGCTGACAGTGTTGTTTCTGAGCTGCAGCCCATCCCATTAAGCAAGGATGTCAGATCTGTTTACCCATGTTATAAGAATTGGTTTATATCCTTCACACCTGTCAATATGCCCTGTACAATCACAGTCTTCCACTGATAGCCACAAGGAGGCTGCTCTGTAGTTACAATGAAGCACCTGAGAGTTAAATCCAGCTTTTTAGCGAGGGATTGTAGTTTTTTCAGTGTAGTTGATAAAATGCCCTCAGATTTTCACAGCGACTTGCAACTGATACAGCAGTGATTACAGCAGGTTAGTGGATTTAAACGGGACCACTTAGTCACAGTTCTACACCAGGCTCCGCTCCTGCTACACCTATTTGAAATGTTGTGATTTGTACTTTTCATGCTAACTAGGACGTGTACTGTATGCCATATAATACCACTGTGTTGCAAACCCTTTGAACTTGTAGAAGTGTTAAGCATAGTGTGGAGAAGGTACAAGGAAGGAGTTGACTGATGTAAGTAACTTCAATATGTTATTCAAGAATTTAAAAAAATAATGAAGTTACATTTATTTATATTCATTATTGTTCTTGTTCCTGATCTTTTACAGTTTCTATCCCCTAGTTACTGTTAATAAATCAGGAAGTGGAAACCTACCATCCTGGAATACAGCATCTTATATTTATGAGCACTGTCACAAAGAGACAATATGGGAACACAAAAGGTAGTCCTTTGGGAAAATTGAACAGTTCCAGTGAAAGCTTTTAATTCAATAGCAGACTTATTTGAGCTGAATGTAAAACAGTGGGAACTGAAAGCAGAATGCATTATGAGACATTTGCTGCTGCTTAAGAAGGGAATAAATACGGCAGGATAATGCTCATATTCTTTATATCCTCTGCATGTAATTTCACACCAGAGGGTCTTCAGGGTAAATTCCTGCCTTGACCTTCACACATGTAAACACTGCGTCAGACCAAGATAATTAGCTCAAACAGCAAAACTATTTCCCTGCAGATTACAAGAACTGGCATACATTATACCGTTCTATAACTGACTTAAGGAAGGTGATGACTGTGGTTGCACTCAGTAGCACCCAGATGCCAATGGGGGAAAGTGAGAATACCGTAACCACCAGGACACGTGTGTGTGTGCATGCTTAGTGAAGTGTACTTCAAGCAAAGCTTATAAAACAAATAAAGGCTCATAAAGTAGTAAAACCTCTTTTTGATTCTGTTTAGTTTGCCAAATGTACTTTAAATGTGTTTTTTAAAAAAACAAGGGGAATAAAAGTATGACAGATGGTGGGGAAGAGGAATCAGGTTAGTGTAGGCAGAGCTAAATCCAGATCAAAGGCTGCTCTTTCGGCAGGTTAAGCAACAGTCACATCCATAACCCAGGACAGCTGTTTATGATTGAAGAGGATTAGGGACAGCACACATATTTCATCAGGATTTATCCTCGTCAAATTCTAAAACTGGATTGCTCTAAAGCCTCTCACTTTAGCTGCTAAATAATTTCAATTATTATGCAACTTCTTTCCAGTGTGGGTCAGCTGTGCCAGTGTCCCATTTGGCAGATCAGTCATTATTACCTTCAAATGTCCTTCAGGTTTAACAGTGCAGGAGTAGAAAGAATGGAAGCTATCTGTTTTCATTTCAAAATGACACAAACGCTTCTCTTAGACGTACAGTCAATCAAAATCAACATACAAGGACTTAAAGGGAAGCTGTACAAAAGCTGTGACCCTGAGTCTGTTGTGGACTTTGTCCACAGCTGTCTGAGTTTTTGTGAGAGACATTTCATTAACCTGAGAGAGACAACCAGAGCAAAGAGGTCTAGGTTTGTTTAATGCCTCTTTTATCATCCAATAACATGGCACACTGAATAACCCAAAAATTATTCTCATCAAAATGAAATATTGAAGAGAGAAATAAAATTGACCAACAATGTTTCATAATTAAATGACACACACACACACATCATGGAATGGCATTTAGAAAGAAATGCAAGGTAAAACTGAAAATCAAAAATAATTAATGAGAACATTTCAAACCTATCATAATATTGAAATGAAGGAGTTGGAAATGGGCATGGTGCAGAGGCACCTTAAAGTACGTCTTGTCGCAGTGTAATGTCCAGTGTGAATTACACATGCAGAGTGAGAGTGTTTCCTTCCACTCCTGCTTTACTGTTATTACTCCTTAGCTAATACATTGGAGATGATTTCTGATTTGCTCTCCATTGTCGTGCTTTGTGAGAGCTGCAGTGAAGTCATTTTTGCCCTTGCATGTTTCAAACTGAACACAATGCACAAGTAACAGAATGTATAAATCCTAATTTACATCATTTTTAACAAAATAACCTGTTAGCTTACAGTAGCTGATTAAACACTTCAGTGTATGTCATATACCAGCAGCTGTTATACAATTAAAGCACTGTACCAACACCTTCCTGCCTCACGCCATCTGTCAGAGTCCCGTCATTCTTGTAATACCCATAACACTGTCGTTTGGGCTGCTTGTTCCCTCTAGCTGATTCATATTACTCCAGACAAACCACATTACATTACATGTTTCTAAGTCATTTATAACAGTTTTGAAAGACACTAACAATCAACAACGTCCTGCTGATAGGAGCATCAAATCAGAAAGCATGCATTGTGTTATTTCAGAAGAGAGTACAGTATATGTACAGTACAGTATATATCAACTGCAGCTCCTGTGTTGGTTTGATCAGGCTGGAAAGGGAAGGTGTTCTGTCTGAAAGAGCAACAACATGGCTGAACAGCTCCATGAGTCCTTGAATAGCAGACACACACAGTAAGCCTTTCTCTTCTGTTGTCTCTCTCTCTCCTCTCCTCGCCACCCAGGACTTTAATCTGCACTTCTCCTTGCTCTACATACTATGTGTGCAGCAGTCTGAAGGCCAGTTATTTGTTCATGGACCAAAAAAAAAGGTGTTAATCAAAGGTCCTAGTTGGTTTGGTTGAGAAGTGGACAGCCGTGAGGGTGTACACTGCAGAGAAAATTACACTAATTTAGATCAATTAATTCTATGTAGTGAACACAGTTTTAAAACAAAAATGGGAACTGAAAAACCTATGAGGGAAACTCTCCGTGCTGCTTTCTTCATTAAGTGGGATGTGATTTGCAGACTAACAAAGTAGGTGAGCGATGGCTAGGTGGGGAAATGCTACAAATGAATTGTGATAGGCAAGTACCCATTGAGGTTTTGCATTGTTTTTGTATTTGTAATATACTGTTAAACAATTATCATCTATCGGTCTGCCACTGTAGTCTGTAAATGTGCTGTTTTGCCACTCAAATACCTTTATTTCTGTAGTATTTTAAACATCAGTATCAGGGAAAATGCCCCAAATATAAAATGTATTGTATGTGTAGTTTCTTGCATCACAGCGGATAGTCCTAGGTCATAAATACTCATTAGGTGAAGATAGTGAGAGTTGGTGGAGACTGGCAGATTAATGAGAATAAAGGAGCCTGTGTGTGTGCCATTGTAATGAGTTGATAATATGCCTAACTCTGCAGAACAAGCTCAGCTGATAGAAACTGTGGAACATAAATGTTATTTACGCTTTGGAGGGGAATGGAGGGTAGAAGTTAATTGCGGATATATTGGGCTTTATATTCACACAGCGATGCCCCCTGTCCTCACCGGTGTGCTGTGACAACTGGTTATTCATTTAGCTGTGACACTCCATCACCACAAAATAATTGCCTCTCCTGCCAGAGATAATATGAGATTAAAATATTAATATAATTTAGCCAGAGCATGCATGCAAAAGTGTCCAAGGAAAGATATTTTCAGCTTTGCAACCTGCAGCCAAACCTAGAGTTATGTCCTGCCAATTGATTTATGTGAACAGGAACAATGTGAACAGCTTTAAATGTAAACTAGTAGACTAGTAGGTACTAATACATAATACAGAGGAGCGAGAAAACACATTGTATTGTATCCATATGAGTGGAGCTGAAACATTTAGCTGATTAATTGTTTGGTTAAGAAAATGTATTAGCAACAATTTTTAATTTTTAAAGAAAAAAATGCCAAAAAATGTGCTCGTTCCAACTGCTCAAAGCTTTTCTTTGTATTGCTACAATAGTAAACCGATCAGCTCTGGGTTTAGAGCTGTTGTTTGGATGAGACTGTCCTTGCCAAAAATACGTCTGTATAGGTCGTCTGTGCAGCAGCTTATTACGGCCCATATTTACGTTTGTATGTATGGTGGCCTCTAGTGGCCGTAGTTATTATGACGGTAGAAAAGGCAGAAGTCCGGTGAGGTAGTATAAAGAGTAACAAAGTCCGCGTAGAGAGTAGGTCAGGGTGGGTGGATACAGGACTTTCACCCAGGAGACCGCTCAAAAGCCTTGTATGTAAACATGCACTGTAATCTATATTCATCAGTCATGTCAATGGACTGGGATGTCAAGCAGACATTTTCAGGACAAGCTCAACTCAAAGATCATGATACAGTGGACAGTGGAATATGAAATGCATTGCTGCAGCCTCATCCAAATCACACAGGTGACACTTCCTGTCCTCCTCTGGGACTGAATGAAGGTGTCTAGTTTCCACCGGCAAACACAGGATGCCAGAGAACACAAATAGACCTCTGTGCTGTGGTCAGGTTAAGGATAACATGTTGCTCTGGATGGTGAATGTGCTTAATAACCCAATATCTGTTGGACATGTTACTTTGTGCATGTAATAAAAAAAGACATCGTTTGTAATTTCAATGCATACAATAGATTGAAAGCAGAGAAACCTGAGGCTGCATTTATTAATTCAGAGCCTAATTTCTTCTATGCCGGTATTTCCATTGGTGGGTGAGTGCTGCTTATTAGGGGTGGAATCATGTAGTATGTGTTGGTAAATCATCTTAATCTATTTATTAATGTAACATTCTTATCCAGAATGACTGCAGCAGTGGAAGAGTGCCAGTTTATACATCTATAGCACCCAGACAGGAGAACATAGACTGCACACAAAAAACATCAATGAAGGGCTCTCTCTCTCTCTCTCTCTCTCTCTCT